>JAJLXG010000049.1:0-50310 GCA_030571235.1 Wickerhamomyces sp. yHMH26
TCTACCACCACAAGTCCCCATCATGTCACATCGTCGTTCATCCATCCAAGCTTCCACCACCTTCAAAAGTCAATCTTGGAAGATCACAGATCACACGATAAGACTTCAAAGTAAATCACACAACTCCATCTAGCAGCATCCGTCAGACATCAGTCAGACTCAGATCCAGAAACAGTTTCTCATGGCGTCTTCAGTAGGTCCTCAGTCTACCACCACAAGTCCCCATCATGTCACATCGTCTTCCATCTATCCAAGCGTCCACCACCTTCCTGAACGATCATCTCTTACTCAACACCAAAACTGAAAGGAAACAGATCAAAGCACATCGAAGTACCACAAACGAGCAGAGTAAGCCGTCCACAATAGCATCTCAAGGTCATAAAGCATCAAATATCTCAGTGGATGTCCAAATCACGATCATGAGCGTCTCGTTAGACTCAGGCCCAAGCACAAAACCGTCAAACTGAAGTGAAACAGGTCTCAAAACTGTAGCAGAAGGTTAGCTAAGCTTATGGTAGGAATAGAATAGGAGGTACTCACAGATGGGCTCGTTCGGTAAGGTTACCTAATGGGTGTATCGGTGGTGATGGCTTCTAACTCAACTCAGTTGGTATGGTTGGATGAGTTGGTTTCTTTTCAAACAAAAAAGGGCATCCAAGGTTTTTTATATCTGGAGATTCAAATCGTTTTTGTGTAAGCGTAGAGCTTCAGATCGTTTTTGTGTCACCATGACACAAAGACAGCACTTAGTGGTAGTAGTAGATGTAGTAGCTATCTTACACCTTTGCACTACAAACACCCCCAGCAATTTCAGTATGGGCACGTGACTTTGACTACATGTTTTTGTGTCAGCATTTGAGAAGACAAGAAACAGACGTAGTCGAGAGAATCAGCGCATAGTCTTTTCCACTGTATCGATTAGAAAAGACAGAGACAGATGAATCCAATAATATATTCTAAATGACATGTTTTTGTGCTATTTGGAATAAATTTGACAATCTCTTTTCATCCATGGATGAAAGGTTCATTTAAAGCGATCAGTCCTTATTATTTGAACCATTAAATAGATTGTATATTTGTCGCATTGATTGTTTTTGAGCTCGAGAAAACCTAGAGATGGTAAAAAGAACAAAAGTTTTGGAATATCCAGCCTTAATTTGGTAATTGAAAGTGAGAAATCGGCTTGGAATTAGAGGTAAAGTGGCACAATTAAGTTACCTAAAAGAAGAATAAATTTATACCAAGCTCCAAGTAACCCGCTGTTGCTGCTAGAATCTTAATTCTGACTACATCAAGAAGACTTATACTGCCACGCTCGATTTTGTGTCGAGAGAGACTTGGTCTAGAGTTGAGATTCACAGATATCAAAAACTCCGGCTAAACCCGAAATTTTGATTACATAATCCAGCTAGCCATGAGCGCTTCCGTTTTTAAATTTTTTTTTTCCAAGAATGATGCGGTGGCTCAATGGTAGAGCTTTCGACTCCAGTTGGAAAGTCACTGCAATCGAAGGGTTGCAGGTTCAGTTCCTGTCCGTGTCATTTTGTTTTGCGGGAAACCATTCGCTGCTTATTTTTAGTAGTTAAGTTAGGTTGTTCTATGCTCAAGGCATGGTCTCGTAGATTTACCCTCAGATCATTCCAATGATTGAGCCTGATATTTCGTTACAACAAACAAACTCTTCACGTCTCCGACCGGGATCAAAAATTGAAGCCACAATAAAGAAGACTGTCTAAAAAAAAAAAAAAAAAAAAAAAATGTTCATGACAGATGGATGGATGAACGAGGTAATTGAATGCTCTATACAGCTCACTTTTGAATAATGACCGGTTCAGAAAAAGATTTAAAAAGACGTAAACTTGATAGTTCGACCAATGGAGGAGATGCAAAACCATGGATATTCAACTTGATGGTTATGCCCAACCCATCTCACATGCACCCTGCTAATTGGGCCAAACCTGGTGATGAGAACAGAACCTACAAATCTTTAGACTATTGGCTCAAACTTGCCAGACTTGCAGAAGATGCCAAATTTAACGGTATTTTCATTGCTGATGTCTTGGGACCATATGATGTTTACAAAGGTCCGGAGAACTTTGATGCAGTTGCCAGATCGGGTGCTCAGTTCCCATCTGTTGATCCAAGTGCATATATCAGTGCCATGGCTGCTGTGACTAAAAATGTTGGGTTTGGTGTCACTTTTAGCACGATGGCCGAACCACCGTATCATTTTGCAAGAAGATTGGCTACATTAGATCATCTCACTGGTGGCAGAGTTGGTTGGAACATTGTCACTTCTTATTTACAGAGTGCAGCCAGAAACTTGCTACCTGAAGGAAAGATGTTGTCACACGATGAAAGATACGAGCAAGCCGAAGAATACGTTGATGTCGTTGCCAAACTTCTTCTATCTTCCTGGAGAGATGATGCTGTTGTTATCGATGAAAAGAACTTGACATATGCCGAGCCATCACGTATCAGAAAGATCAATTTTAAAGGTAAGTACTATAATGTTCCTGGTCCATTTGTCACCGAACCGACACCCCAAAGAATGCCAGTGCTTTTACAAGCAGGTGGCTCTCCAAAAGGTTTGGACTTCGCTGCAAAATACTCCGAGGTTGTCTTCCTGATGGGATTCACACCTGAATCGATAAAGAGATCTGTGGATGGAATAGTTGAAATTGCCACGAAGAAATATGGAAGAAGCAGAGAAAGTTTGAAGTTTGTAACTAGTGTTCAGTTGATCATAGCAGAGACTCATGAAGAAGCTGAAGCCAAGTTCCAAGACACGTTGAAGTATCATTCAGAGGAAGGTAAACAGGCTTTGATCGGTGGTTGGACTGGAGTTGATTTGAGCAAGTTTTCAGAAACAGAGGAGATATCTGTAGAATCTTCAGATGGTATGCAAACTGCTTTGAGAACTTATATCAATGAAAGTGAGGTCAAGACCAGATCTGGTATCACACAACAGATTGGTGTTGGTACTGAAAAGAAGAGATTGATGTACGGTACTCCATCCGAGATTGTCGATGAGATGGAGAGATACGTCAAAATTTCCGGTATCGATGGGTTCAATCTAGTTGGGGTTCATTATCCAGAGACATTCCAAGACGTTAATAATCTTCTTGTTCCTGAGTTGAGAAAAAGAGGCCATCTGTGGGATGATTATCCAGAAGCTGAAGGTGCCACATTCAGAGAGAATGTGTTTGGAGTTAAAGGTCAAACTTTTTTCACCAAAGACCATTACCTACACGATTGGAGATGGACTGCTGATGAAGAGAAAAAAGAGAAATGAGATTATATATAGATGTTTTTTTTACCAATGACAGTACAATTTGTAAACGTGATGTAGACAAGAATGATTCGAACATGAAGTTTCAATTTCAGTCAATTGAGAAAAAAAAGACGTTCTATAATAAAATTATCAACTAACTTAAAACCCAGCCAATTTCACCAAGAGATGAGCCCCTTTATTCTCTTCGTTATTAGCAGCAGCTTTGACGTTTTTCTTCACTCTTGCCAACTCTTCAAAAAAATGATGGTCTTTCTCTATAGATTCATAGATGGAAACAACGATGAAAGAAGTGTTCTTGTTTGATACCCATTTGGCTAGATCATCACCAATGACCTCTTCATAGAATCTACCAGCAAAATCAGCACCTATACCATTGACGTCCAATTTGACCAACCTCTTCTCTTTAGCATCCCATTTACCACCTTGGATCAACGATTTCAGAAGTCTCACTGAAAATGCCTTATTTATCACATGCTCCTCGTCATCAATGTCACCTTTGAACACCTCGATCAATGCAGAGATGGCAGCTTCCCTTTTATCGTCATCCGTTGGGGAGTTGTTAAGGAAGACCTCGGTGATAAACTGAGAACCAACGTTCTCGCTTAGAATATCAGCTGTGTTTTCTGTGATTTGACTGTAGAATAATGGTGAGAATTTCTCTAAAAGTTGCGATCTTCTTTGATCTTGTGGTTTCTTGGATGTGCCTTGAGATAATTCAACGTATTTGTTCAATTCCTTTTTCACGGTTGGAGAGAAAAATCTACCATCCAATCCGTTCAACAAGTAAAGGAACGGTCTTCTAGCATATTTGTCAACAATCAAATCGACAAAGTTTTCCTCAACATCTGATTGGAAAGACTTGTGAATTAACACTGTGTCATCGACGGTTAAGAACAAAGTGGTGACAACCAAATTACCAAACTCATTCTTGAGAAGACTCACAGTATGTTCTTTCAAAGCTCTGACAATGCTCTTTCTCTCTTTGGCATTGGCCTTGGCAATTAAAGTGCAGGCCACTTCACAACCTTCTGGAGTATGGATCAACTCAGCAAATTGGTCCTGCAGTAGTTCAATGAACTCACGAGCTTCCTCATCGTTTATTATCTGAACGTATTCTTTCATAGCAGCATGCAAAATTTGGAAACCGGTGGATCCTTTTTCAACAGAAGCGGTGATTGTACCTTGCAAATTTTTGGCAATCAGGTTTCTCTTCTCAACAGTCTCATCACAAACCTCTTTGACGGTCTTACCTTTACCTGAATCTTTGAATACCGCATATTCAGCACCCCAGAATTCTCTAATCATCTGTTTCTTTTGTTCAGCAGTGGCGTACAAAGTGTATAAATCTTCAACAACATAGGCACCTTCTCTATGTCTCATCAATTTTCTTAACTTACCGTGAAGTTCACTCAAGATCAAGTCTCTGGAGTCCTTTGACCCATAGTGTAACAGTTTAACAAGCAAATATTTACCGTATGAACTGGTAGCCAATTCGTAGAAATGCGTCTTCAAAGCAAGAACAACGGCTTCTCTTCTCTCTTTTGAAGAGTATTTCACCAAAGTCTGAACAACTCTTGAAGCATCATGTTTCAAAACCAAATCTCTCACAACATCTTTAGATTGAAGCCAGATTTCATCACATAATTTGTCACGAATCTCCTTTGGAATAGGTGGGTTCTTCACTCTTAAACGTTCCCATAGAGATTTGATGTGTTGCACTTGGATACCAGACTTTCTTTGCAATTTTCTCTCAGCTAGAAGCTTACGCTGTTCTAGATGTGTCTCACTTGAGGTTTTAGCATTTGGATCTCTTTCTTTTGGTTCTTCACCGTCTTCCAAACTTTCATCTTCATCCTCAACTTCCCCATTGGCAAACTTGATCTCATCTTGATCTAGCTCATCATCCTCGTCGTTGTCTTCAGAGTTCTCAGCAACGGTATCGAGCTCATCTTCACTGGAGGAGAAGTCCAGTTCGTCTTCACTCTCATTGTTGGATTCAGAATCAGAGGAAGGTGGCGTTGGAGCCTTCTTTGTAGTTGTTTTGGCCTTTTTGGAGCCTTTATCCTTTGGCTCGGCAGATCTTTTGGTACCTCTCGTGGCTGAACCCATTGTCAGTTCGTGATTGTGGATAGAGGGTGATTAACAGTGGGCTAATTCGTAGATAAGTTGACAGATCCTTTGGCTATTTAAAAAAAAAAAAAAAAAATTTCAAATGAAAAATTTCCCGGTCCGGCCACGTCTCATCGTGCCCGACAGAAAATGGCAGATGTGTTCTACAATAATCAAAAAGAGCTGTTGTAGCTATAACTGTGCTTTATTTGTGGTTCGTGTTCCTCAACCGCAACTTTGGTGTCGACTGTTGGATGTTCACCGGTGGTTTCATCAACCGCTTCTCTTTACCGTGACCTGTATCAAGGATCTCTTGGACGAGCTGGTCAACCAACAAGGTACCTGTCTTTGCCAAATTTCTTAAATATTTCACAACTTTTGAATAGTTCTCGTGTGTCTGATTATTGATCGTCAAGAGTTTTAATAGTTTCAACAAGTTGATATGGATGACCGAATCCGCACTGAACTTCTCAATTCGTTTGAACAAAGCCACTATCACCTTCGCCTCATGGAAAAAATCAAGCCTGATTTGATTGACAACAGTAGACTTTGTATATAACAGGAAGAATTTGACCAATCTTTCCAAATACAATTCGTAGTTCAATGTATTCTCAACCAAAAAGCTCAGCACTAATACCTTCGAATTATCCAACGCTAACAGACTCGCAACTTTTTCACCGTCACACAGATCATGTAATGTTAAAATAGAGTCCAATGCATTGGCTTGCCATACTGGATCAACCAAGAGCTGTACATATTCTTGAAGAAGTGATGTTTTCTCATCGCGTAACATTGGTGAAATTTTACCGTTGAAAGCAAACTCACATATCAAAGGGATGACGTATTCGGAACAAGGGAGTTTTGAGTTAATAAGACGTTGGAAAGTTGTGAGGACGTCAAGACCAATTAGCTCAACCTGTTTCTCTTGATTTAAATGACATATACTGAAAATTATGGAGCTCGTCAGGTTCAAAACTTCGTTATCAAATGATTCTATCGATGAAGTGACTTTCAAAGTTTTCACCAAGAATTTCAACAAGTGAACAGTATCTGGTAAGTCATTGATGCTCAATGATTTCAAAAATGTCAAAATGGAATGCTGATTGTTCTGAGATAGTCTATCAAAAACTTTGAAGACAGAATTCAAAAATATAGGTCTTATGGTGAGCATGTCTGAACCTCCAAGTCTTGTGATTATCTGGATCGTTCGGTCGACTGAAGTTGTATCTTTAAAGTTGACAAATTGCAGCAAGACAACTGCCATCCAATCCATCACATTAGTGTAGTCTGACAACAACAATTGAAGACTCTTCTCAGGTACAGCAGACTCCTTGAAAGCAAGATGGAGTGTCTCAATTATGAATGTGGAGTATATTTTTTCTTCTTTATAGTCTTCTTGCAAGAGTTTCAACGCAGACCTCAATGTACCCATCTCAATGAACAACCGTAAATTGTGATTACTCCTGCGAAACAAAATTCTTAGTATTTGAACAGCTTGAATTCTCACTGGTGATGGATATTTCGATTGGTAGAACTTGACGATAAGAGGAAGACCAGCAAGATCAATAAGTTCCTTAGATGAGTCTTCCACTTTTTCCAAAACAATACTTAAGATTCTCAAGTACTGAAGCAACAGCTCAACATCTTTAGAGTATTTCGTTTCCACCCATTGAAGAAGTTTACGTACACAACCTTTCCTGTAAAATCTGATACTGTTATTTCCACTCTGCAAAAGCTCTAGCATGGTCTCAAGCTTATCACTATCGGTTGGGTCATCATACAAGTCCGTTTGAAGAGCTTGAAATGTATCAGTTATGGGAAGATCCATGGGATAAAATTTGTTCGTACCGAACCTAGCATTGTAATCTATCAGCAAATTGTTGAAATCATCCGAAACGTCATAGCTCTCAGCTTCATTCATTTCAGTGTGTTTGAAAGTGTTGACGTTCATCGGTAGAAAATTCTTTGTGTTAAATCTCTTGATGGAATTAAAATCTCTCTTTGGTTCCTTGACAATATTCTGTCTCTGGTGTGAACGGAATAATGTAGCATCGGACTTCTTACCTGAAGTTTCTGTCAACCAGTGATGGCTCATCAAATCTTTCGCTGTAACTCTATTTGTAGGCTGTTTCTCAAAGCACTTCAACAAAAACTCCTTGCATTCTTTAGAAAGGAAGTTTGGAAGTGGAGGATGATCATCCACAACAATAGCATGTAGAGCAGCCATTTCGTTCAAGTGAGCGTAAAGTGGCTCACCCGTCAATAACTCACATACAGTAGCACCAAGTGACCAAACATCAGAAGCTGTGCATGTTCCATCCATCGAAATGATTTCAGGAGCCATCCAATTCGGAGTTCCTGCTATCGAAAATGTCTTGATTGTGTTATTTGACACCTTAGTTGACACACCAAAATCGGTAAGTTTCACATCACCATTGTCATCAAGTAAAATATTGGCAGCTTTTACATCTCTATGGACCACACCTTGTGCATGTAGATATGCCAAGCCATTCAAGATCTGCTTCATAAGACCAATGACAACTTTCTCCGAGAGTGGACCTGATTTCTTGTATAGGGTTCGTAGTGAACCACCTGAGCAATACTCTAAAAAGATCAACAATTTCTTCTCATTCCTTATGAAGCCATGATACTTCACAATATTTCTGTGCTTCAAGATCTTCAACAAATCAATCTCTGACATCAATTCTAGGATATCGTCATCATCCTCAATGAATATCTCTTTGACAGCAACTTCATCACCCGTTGTTTTATTGATAGCTCGGTAAACATTAGCAAAAGCCCCTCTGCCTATGGTCTCTTTGAAGTCATATGAGGCCAAAATGTCACTTGTAGTGAGAAGTTTGCCTGGCTTTTTCTCCAATCTTTGAGCGGGTGTCAAGGACACCTTGGGTTGGTAGTGTTTGATCTTGGTTGGTGAATTGAAGTTCAACGGGAATTGTTTGTTCAGGGGCTTCAGTGGCGTAGATCTTCTTTGTTTTGTGGGCGTTTGAAGAAGAGTATTACTTGATCTATAGTTCAATTTGGGTACAGAGTCAACCAGGCTACTGTTTTCGTTATTGTTCTTGGAAAGGGATGAGTTTGCGGATGAATGTTTTGATGGAGATGAAGGGGCGGATTTTGGGGGAGAAGAGGAGCGCAATCGTTTGAACTTGGGCGATTGTAACAGCTCAGACTCTTCTATCCTCGACAGCTCTTCTATCTGTTCTTCATCCTCTTTGAACTTATCCAGAATTTCGAGTCTGGAGGTGCTGAAATCCATTTTTGTGTACTTTCAGCCCTGAGAGACTTTGCAACTGGCAGTGGAGAAGCACTTCAAAGATATTCGAGCTTGAAAATCAGCGCAGTGGATATTCAAACCAATGAGGAGTATGTAGTCACAATTAATTCTCGACACAGCGGGGCCTCTCAGGTGCTTGGAATGCCTCAAATCTCGAGTTTCATCAAGTTTGTTAAAGCCTATTTCGAAATGTAAACAAACCCGGCTGCCGCGAAATCCGCCGCGATCTCTATCAAAATTAAGTATAAACACCACCCTCGGAATTTAAGATTATCCTCCCAATGGACCTATCATTTCTATTCAAGGCTACTATCCAAGGGATCTTGAGCTCATAGAATCGAGGGAACCAGTTCGTCCAGGAATTCTATAACTGGAGGAGTTGAGAGAGATTTGAACTTTTTAACATCCTCTCTTTCTGAGTTCATGACATCAGTTATGTTGTACTCATGGGTGAACAGTTGGGTAGTCCTAAAGTAGTGTCCTCTGAGCCTAGGAGTTGCGCAAGATGAATAGCCGTAGTAATCGTAGTAGTAATAGTAGTCGTAGTCGTAGTAGCTAGTTATTCTCCCCCTACCATCGATTTATTAGTTGATCACGTTTTCATCGAGTTCTCAAGTATGATGGCAAATATATTGAAAGCATCATCCTAACATTGCAGTACAATCTCCAGTTAACAAAACACAAAACCTGTATATCTAACCTATAATCACACAGAAATTAAGAATATTGTATTTTGCTTAAATGAAGTCATCATCATCGTCAAAGTATTCATCATCAGAACCATCAGTCAACTGTTCAAAGTTCAAGGCATAACGCAAAATAGCACCAATACCACCGAACCCAGTGACGAATTGAGCACCTTCACTTGATCTATCGGTAACAAATTCCAAAGTGGCACCAAAGTTTTGGTAGTTCTCAGCCAACCATTCCAATAGTGGTTGTTCAGAGACAAGTTCCATTTCAGCACCAGTATCTTTATCCAGGTTGTATGTCTTATCTTCCTGGTCTGGTATAACGTGTGCAATAACTTCAGCGCCTTCACTGTTTCTGTACACTATACGATTGACGTCCAAATTTTCATAAACGATGATAGTTTCACATGAACCGGCTTCAAGAGCCTTGAGAGTATCACTGACACCATAACAGAACTTACCAGTATCCTGGGAGATCTCGTCAAAGAATGCAGTGATTAGTTTCTTCTCTTGGATAAATTTAACATTGGCAAGAGCTTCAGCGGAAAGTTCAATAGCTTGGTTGAAACCATTCTCACCACCGTATGAAATATCAACAATTTTGACAATTTTTTGTTGTAATCTTATATCGAACATATCAGATTTGGACAATTCGGTTTTGAAATCAGCAGAACCAGCAAGAACTAAACCGTTAACATTAACCTTATCGTTAGCAATGAAACATTGCACAGCAACTTCCGTAACTTTTCTGATATAGTTGTGTCTTTTCTCTTCTCTTAATCTCGCAAAACGAACGGCAGATTGACCACCTCTACCGTGCTTCTTTGGCAAATCGACGGTGAACTTGGTGATGACGGTTCTGGTGTTACCTGAAAGCAAACCAAACAAGGATCCATTACCATCCATGACGATGAAACCGTAGTTGTCGTCACTTTCTAGCAACTCTGATAGGGCCTCGGTGTGAAATTTGTTGTCACATAGATACAACTTTGTGTTGATAGGTTTGAAAGGCTCGAAATCAATGGTCAATTTTTTCTCTTTACCTTCATCGGTAAGAACGTCACCACAATATAGCACTAGACCATTTGGAGGCACTTTTGTGTATAGTTTTAGCTTCTGTTGGGTGGATGTAATGGCAGACAACACGGACAATCTGTTCACACGGGACTTGATATTTGAAGCAGTACCGTATTCGTCTGTAAGAAGTTTTTGATAAAATGAGATTTGTGATTTTGGTGGAATGATCAATGAGATCATTGAAGTACCGTTACCTCTTGCTTGTTCCAAGGCTTTGACCAATTTCTTGATCTTCCAAATCTCGATGTTCTTTTGAGCTTCGTCTTGTTCCATTTTAGCGAGGATGTGGAGTCTGTTCGAAGGTGTTGTTTGGCCTTTTCGAGCTGCGTTTTGATGGTTTTTTTCCATCGCCAGGCAAAAAAAAAAAAAATATTTTTCGAAAAAGAAATAGCTATCGTTTTGAGATTTACGCTGGAGGAACTCGCCGTCAATTATGTCGGTGACAAAACAGAAAATCTCGGTAAATTTCAGAACACTCAGCACATCAGCACAGGCCCTTTCTTAAGAGAGGCAATGCTAGCTTGATCCCGGCTTCGCGGGAATCCATTTCATTTAGTTTTTGAATATAACGGATAAACAAATCACTGGGAACCGTCTTCTTCATCTATCGACAACAGAACAGGAAGCTGCTCGAACACCTGGTAACATGGCACTCAAGTCGAGGAATATCTTTCAAAGAAGACACAACAATGTTGCAGATGAAAACCCTTCAGACACCGACAGTGTGAGTGAAGATGAAATTATTCAAACACCAAAAGAGAAGAACAGAAGACCAAAAGAGAACAACTTCACACAGCAGAGACTGAAGGCTGTTCATCCTATCATCACCCCAAAATTTGTTATCCCTCTGTTCATTGCTTTCGCCATTTTTCTGATCCCACTTGGTGCCGGTATGCTCTACGGTTCCCTTAAAGTGGAAGACGTCACTATCCATTATACTGAATGTGAGGTTCAAGCTAATGGTGATTATTGGACGGAAATTCCTGAAGATCAATACCAATACAACTTCAAGACCAAGTTGACCACGAAACCACAATGGAAGTACGTTATTGATGAGGACGAAGAGGATAAAGTTGAAGCAGGTAGATGTCAAATTCAATTTCCAGTACCTAATGATATTGGCCCTGCTGTCTATTTGCTTTACAGATTAGAAAACTTCTATGCGAACCATCGTCGTTATGCCAAGTCTTACAGTGAAGATCAACTCAATGGTCATGATGCCTCTTTGTCTACTATTAAAGACACTGTTGGTGTGAACTGTGAACCTTTAAGTGAGAACGATGAGGGTTTGAGATACTATCCATGTGGCTTAATTGCAAACGCTTTGTTCAATGATACTTTCAGTTCATTGTCCGGTGCCAACTCCACTTCAGATGGTTATAACTTAACAACGGATGGTATCGCATGGGCAACGAACCATAGAAGATTCAAAAAAACCAAGTACAATCACACTGAAGTTGTTCCACCTCCAAATTGGATCAAGAAGTATCCAAATGGTTATACCGAGGACAATTTACCAGATATTTCCAAATGGAGTGATTTCCAAAATTGGATGCAAACACCAGGTCTACCAACTTTCAGCAAACTTGTAAAGAGAAATGATGATGATGTTTTAAAAGAAGGTACGTATCAAATTGAGATTGGTCTACATTGGCCAGTTAGAGAATTTGATGGTAAGAAAGCTATCTATTTAACCACAAGATCCGTCATTGGTGGTAGAAACCCATTTTTGGGTGTTTCCTGGATCGTCTGTGGAGGTGTTTGTTTGGTTGTTGGTCTTGTCTTCTTGATCATTAACTTGGTTCATCCACGTAAGTCTGGTGATGTTTCAAGATTGAGTTGGAACCAGCAATAGATAAAGCTGTGTCAGATAATAACTGTTTTTTATAAGGTTTGTACACTAGTAATGAGTTACTGATTGTAGGTAACTTGCTCTGTCTCGAAAAGCTAAAGTGAAAATACGATAACTACAGCAGAAAGCCTATCAGCTTCACGACAAGTGTACAAGGATACTTAAGTTCATGATAAAAAATCATTTATTCTACTTTTGCGCTGTTTTTTCTTCAACAGTTTGCTTCTCTTCCGCCTCATCAGCAGTTCCATCTTCAAGACTTTCTTTCCAGTTTTGATATTCTGCTCTCTTTTTCGCCAAATCAATGAAATTGACCCTGTTTTCAATGATACTGAACGGACTAGCGCCTCTTTTCTCATCGTCGGCAGTGGCATCACTCATCCAAATGCTCTTCAGTTTACCACTTGATGAGATTTCTCTCCCGGGGTCAACAAGCGATAGCTTCTTCACAGGAGTTTCCAGCAAGAATATATTTGTGAGGAACAGAATTATGGCGATGGCAAGTTCTGCAATGATGTCGTTTGGAAATGGGATTTGTTTCGTAGATTGTGCTGCTTTTATGACGTGATGGAACTCATAGGAGGAATAACCGGCATGTGCCAAAAGAACGGTTGCCAAAATGTTGACAATGCCCATGATGAGTTGAGTTTATGACAATAAGAACTTGATTTTTGATTGAGCCTGTGTTTGTGTTTATTTCTCGATCAGCTAATTAAAAACAAAAAAGCGGGAACCTGGAAACAGAGTGTTTCCCCACAGAATCGAACTACGGCTTAATTCTTCAAAAAATCCGTTGCCAGAGAAAAAAAAAAAAAAAAAAACAAGATGGCGATGAGCAGAGCTGAAAATTTTATGTCCTATGTTACTGAGTTTAGGCCCAAAATAATTCCGAGTTGCATCTGGCTGAGCACAAGAATGACGTCTATCAATGGCAAGAAGCAGCTCTTGAGCAAGAGAAAGAAGGCCACTGGAAGCCGTGTTGCCAAACCAAAGAAAGCCATCAAGAAATCGCAGCCTATTGAGAAGAGTAGGAAGATTCTAGAATCTGATAAACTGCAATGGCAAACTGTTGATATTCCAGAAACTTTGGATGACTTCGGGGGGTTGTATGGTGTCGAGGAACTCGATGGTGTGGGTGTTGAGTACATTAATGGCAGACCACACTTCGTCGTGAAGGACAAGTCGAAGATCCAGGAAGAGCCAAAAGAAGAAGAAGAAGAAGAGGAAGTGGAAGAGGACGATGTTGAGATGATACAAGACAAGAGCTCAGTATCAGATGAAGATCTCAAAATTGCTGATCATGATGACGGGGATGAGCAAATTGATAGCTCTCTCAAGGAATTGGAGAAGAATGTCAAACAAGCTAAAGAACAGAAACCAGTCAAAGTGACCAAACAAGACAAGAAGAGGCAAAAGAGAGAGGCCAAGATCAATGAACAAAACAAAGAACTCGAACAAGGTATTCCATCAAGTTTGAATTTTGAAGACATTGAGATCGCAGATGATGTTGAGATGCCACAGTGGTCCAACGTTAGTCTCTCACAATATACCCTGCAAGGCCTTTCGAAACTTGAATTCACCAAACCAACTCCAATTCAAAAGAAAGCCATTCCTAAAGCCCTTGAAGGTGAAGACATTATTGGTAAGGCTTCCACTGGTTCCGGTAAGACATTGGCTTACTCTATTCCGATCTTGGAAAAACTTGTTGCTGACCCAAGCGCTGAGACTCCAGCTGGGATCATCTTCACTCCAACGAGAGAATTGGCTCATCAGGTTGTTGATCATCTTAACACTGTTTCAAAGTATTTCCCGTTCACCCAGAGTTCTATTGTAAGTCTGACTGGAGGGTTGTCTATTCAAAAACAAGAGAGAATCCTGAAGTATAAAGGCTCAGCACAAATCATCGTCGCTACGCCTGGTCGTTTTCTTGAATTGATCGAGAAGAACGCGCAATTAGCTGAAAGATTCTCCAACCTGGAAATCTTGGTTCTGGATGAGGCAGATAGATTGTTACAAGATGGTCATTTTGATGAGTTTGAACAAATTTTGAAGATATTCAGATCAGTTAGAACAAAGAAGGATAAATGGCAAACGTTTGTTTTCTCTGCAACTTTTGCTAAAGATTTATTCTCCAAATTGGCTCATCAAGGTTATAAATCCAAGAACAATAAAGAAGTTGACGAGAACAAAGAGGTCGTGGAGTTACTAAATTCAAAATTGAGCTTCAAATCAGAACCAATCTTCATTGACTTGAATCCTCATGGTAAACTTTCAGAAGATATCACCGAAACTCTTATAGAATGTCTTCCAGCGGAAAGAGATTTATACCTATATTACTTCTTGTTGATGTATCCAGGCACAACTCTTGTCTTCACCAATGCCATCGATTCCGTGAAGAGACTTGTACCGTTCCTTACTCACTTGAACATACCAACTTTTGCGATCCATTCCAACATGATCCAAAAACAACGTCTTAAATCGATCGAGAAGTTTAAAGAGGCTACCTTGAAGAGATCCCCACACGATCTCAACTCCAAATCCACTGTTTTGATCGCATCCGACGTTGCTGCAAGAGGTTTAGATATCTCTGGTATCCAACATGTGGTTCATTACCATTTACCGAGAAGTGCTGACGTTTACATTCACAGGTCAGGTAGAACTGCAAGAAGTGGTAATCAAGGTGTATCAGTGATGATCTGTTCTCCAACTGAAGCCAGTGGTCCACTGAGAAACTTACGTAAGGCTTTATCTAGTGATAAGGCCAAATTTAGAGGTAAATCCAACAGGAAATGGACGAAAGATGTTCAGAGACTACCTATTGAGAGTGATATTGTGATACAGTTGAAAGAAAGAGCAAGGCTTTCTGCAGAGTTGGCTGATAATGAGGTTTCCACGAAATCATTGACCAAAGAAGACACTTGGATGAACCAAGCAGCTGATGATCTCGGTATTGATCTGGATGATATGAATCAATTTGATCTTGTGTTGAAGAAGAATCGTAATAAGAAGGAGAGTAAACAATTGGAAAAAAATGATGTACAAAAGAAGAAATTTCAGTTGGCACAATTATTGAAACAACCAGTGAGAAAAGACCTGAGAAGAAGTTACTTAACTGGTGGATTACAAAACTTAGCTGATTCCATCGTTAAAGGTGTTGGACACGGTACTATAGTGGGTCATGACAGAGTTGATGCATTGGAACAGTTGAAGAAGGGTAACAAGAAACAGAAGAAGGTAAACAAGGAGGAGAGTGACAATGTCACCGAAAAGAAAAGTGGTAAGAAGGAGGTGAAGGGGAAAGTTGAGAAGAACAAGGGGAAAAGCCACCTCAAAAACAGGGATCACCGGGACACGGGGCACAGTTGATTTGGAGAACCCAATGACAGATTCGGTCCTCACTTTACATGACGTGTTTCAATGCTTTGTGCAACATGGCTTCGAAGTTTGAGAGCTTGCTATAGGTAAAATCGACGTTAGTTTAATCCAGTTTGAGAGCGCAGCTTACACCTTTTGATCATCTGATTATAGAAATAGACGTGCGGTTCACTACGAGCGATCATTTTGTAGATGAGTGTTCAAATTCTGTTCTTTAATCAGAAGCACTTAAAGAACAGTGAAGATCAACACGTGCGCGTCGTGCATTTGAAATACAAATCTGAATCTCTGCAATCAATGGTACTGAATATGGCATGCGAATGTTGACTTTCTTTCTCAGACATGAGTTCTTTCATTTTTCGATCCACAACAATACCAACCTTGTTGAAAGAGTAGCCTTGTAGAACATGATAGCGGCTGGCAAAACCTAAAAGAACTGGGAACACTGGTGGGTTTGAAGGTTCATCATAAATATCATCTGAATTTGGGTCATAACCAATAGGAAATAATATAACTGTGGAGGAAGAATGTTCGGAAGGAGTATGACTATTCTCAACTAGATGGCAATATAAACGATTGGAGGCTGGATCATAACGGAGTAATATTAGGTGAGTTCCTGGCGCAAGAAATGTGTCTCTAAAAGGTAAGTATGCGGGCCCCTTGGTATCAAGATAAGTGAATTTGGCATCGTCTATCAAGGTGAGAGGAGTGAATCTTCTGATAGGAATGCTATACTCAACTTGATGTAATCGTGTGTTGAAGCCCATACTCAATCCTGCGTTACCGTCATCCGAAAGATAATATCCAAAGTTGAAAGACACCTCCCATGGTAAAAAGTTCTCCAAACAGTCGAGGTTAACGCATCTAACGGCATGATGGGAAGAGCACATGATTGCATTGTCACGAAACAAGACTCCAAGATCAGGGACGGACAAACCTGAAACAACGCCATATACCTTATTGAACAACTCAACAGATGAGTTTGCAACATGCTCATCAACCCAGTTGTCACTGATCTGTGTAAGATGTCGATCAAAGTCATTGTAAAGACCTCGGGTGACATATGAGAGGTTAAGATCCAGTGGAGGGTCACTACCCCTCAAATAAAGCTCTTGATATTCTCTTAGAAAGTAACGCGGATCAGATCGAATTGGAATCAGACCATCAGTGTGCTTGTTCGCGATAGGACGTATGCCTTTGGGGTCAGTGACAACAACTATTATGGTACCACCAAAGGGTCTTTCAGAAAGATGTATGTACCTCAAGAACTTGTCCAAACATTCAAAGTAATAGTGCGAGATGCTTTGGGAATTGGCCACAAGTACAACTTTTGCAGCTAAGCATTTTTTGATAGAAGTGTCAGTCAGAAGAACTTCGTCTCGAACAGGAGGCTTATGACTTTTGAAAGCATTCTTTATCTTCAAAAGGGAGTTGATGGTGTAAACTGAACGAAGGTGAATGAAGCTCTTGATGTTTGCCAAAGAAAGCACACCATAGTCGTTCTGTTGGCAGAAATTCTGGATATCATTTAGTAACTTGAGTTTCTTCAAGTTGGTGCCATTCTCAATAAGAAAAGCGGGTGGGTTGGTCAATTCTGGTTGAGCAAGGTATCTTTTGATGTTATCGATGATTTCGAACAAGGCAGCGTCCTCAGGAGCTTTGATGCAGCTTGGGTCAGTGAGGTCAGGAGTAACACGAGCTCTAAGATTTCGGTATGTTTGATCTTGACCATCTTCAGTGTCTGTATCATCATCCAACGGCCGTTTTTTAGTAGAATGTTCAATTGAAGGAGGTCCTTGCGATGGTGGAAATTGTTGTTGAGCGGTGTCTTGTGAGGCAAATGGGATATTGTTAGCGAAGTAGTGAGTGTTCATGGTGCGAAATATAGCAAGCGCTTGGACAGCGGAATCTGAAGGAGGTGAGCCTTAATCATTGTAGCACAGTACAAATGTATTTGCTTTTGGAGCCTAGCTTATCACTGTTTTAGTTTTCTATTTGTTTTTGTGTAAAGAGTTTTGGAGAGTTGTGGTCGGAAGCCCCGTGACGGATCTCGTATGAACCAGCGCATCTAACCAAAAAGCAACAGCATGTTCCATAGAAACGCACATCGATCAACTTTTGATCAAAGAAAGCACCAACTCGAGCGTTTGAAACGGTGTTGGCCAAATATCTGTTGTTGCTAACGTCTTATAACTTTGCTGAATGGACTAATGTCAGATAGGATTCTCGTTATGCAGCTTACCTCAGGTGGAAAAAAATCTCACCGAAGGAGACGCACTAGCTTTACTGAGATTTGGTGTCAGATGGCGGCGGAACCTGCATGGATCACGCCCTCAGCCAATCAACGCCGGTGCAGATATAACCATGCTCCAGCTAATTCCAAGCAGTGGAACTTTCACCTTAGTTTTAGAAGCACAAGTCAAAAGCAATTCTACTCCAACACTAGAACAAATCTCAAACGTGCACCATATCGCTATAACCAACAAACAAAAAAACGTCAACAAAGCATGCCAACGTTTCTTTTTACTGGTGCTTTCACTCTCCTAATCTCATCCGCCCGGGTAACCGCTCTCATCGCAAAAAATTTCTTTTCGCACAATTTTTTTTTTTCTTTTTTTTTTTTTTTTCTCAGCTTTTGGACAACAGAAAAAAAAAAAAATTTTCATATAAAAAAATTTTCATTCCCAGAAAAACTCTCACTTCCTATCAACTTTGATAAACCACAACAAAATGGCTGATTCTAAACAATCCATTGAAGTTTTGGACCAACTTTTCCAGAAGTTGAGTGTTGCCACAGCTGACGAGAGAGAAGCCGCCGCCGTCAACGTCGCTTCTTTCTTGAACGGTTCGATCATCGAACACGATGTTCCAGAGGCTTTCTTCGCTCAATTGAAGAAGGCTGTTTCTGACAAGAAAACCGGTGTCAACGCTTTGGAGGCCATTGCCCACATTGCTTCTGAAACTGGTTTGTCTCCATCTGTTGAGCCATACATTGTCGCTTTGATCCCACAAATCAGCACCAGAGCTGGTGACAAAGATCAAGCCACCAGAGACACTGCTGCTAAAGCCCTTGTTGCCATCTCCAAATCTGTTGACCCAAGAGCCGTTAAAGCTGTCTACCCTCACTACACCACCGCTCTAGCTGAGACCAACAAATGGCAAGAAAAAATTGCCGTCTTGGCTGCCATCTCTGCTCTTGTCGAGCACGCTGAACAGCAATCTGCTTTGAGAATGCCTGAATTGATTCCAGTGTTGTCCGAAGCCATGTGGGATACCAAACCAGAAGTCAAGAAAGCTGCCACTGCCACCATTGGTACTGCTACTCAAACCGTTCACAACAAGGATATCGAAAAATTCATTCCAAAGTTGATTGAATGTATTGCCAACCCAAATGAAGTTCCAGAAACCGTCCACATCTTGGGTGCCACCACTTTTGTCTCTGAAGTTACCACTGCTACTTTGTCCATCATGGTTCCATTGTTGGGTAGAGGTCTTGCTGAACGTGACACTGCCATCAAACGTAAAGCTGCTGTCATTGTTGATAACATGTGTAAATTGGTCGATGACCCACAAGTTATCGCTCCATTTTTGTCAAAATTGTTGCCAGCTTTGAAATCCAACTTTGCCACCATTGCTGATCCAGAGGCTCGTGAAGTTACTTTGAGAGCTTTGACAACTTTGAGAAGAGTTGGTGCTATTGGTCCTGATGATGCCATTCCAGAAGTTTCTAACGCTGGTGATATCGAAGTTACCAAAAAAGAGTTGACAAACATCTTTGCTGAATCCAAGACTGAAGTTGCTCCAAGATTCCAAATCGTTGTCGACTACGCCGCTGCCATTGCCGGTGATTTGATTGATGAAAGAGTCATTGATCAACCAGCTTGGTTCGAACACTTGACCAACTACTTGACCGTCTTCTCCAAGCAAAAACAAGCCCAATTGGACATTGACGAATGGAGAAAACGTGCCATTGACAACATTCCAGAACCACCTTCTTTTGAAGATGAAGATGATGAAGGTGAAGATCTATGTAACTGTGAGTTTTCTTTGGCTTACGGTGCTAAAATCTTGTTGAACAAGACCCAGTTGAGATTGAAGAGAGGTAGAAGATACGGTTTGTGTGGTCCAAACGGTGCTGGTAAATCTACTTTGATGAGAGCTCTTGCTAACGGTCAAGTTGAAGGTTTCCCAACTCAAGAAGAGTGTAGAACCGTCTATGTTGAGCATGACATTGATGGTACTGAGAACGATACCTCTGTTATTGATTTCGTCTTCAACGAGGGTAACTTGGGTACTAGAGAACAAATCCATGACAAGTTGATTGAATTCGGTTTCACCGAGGAGATGACTGCTATGTCTATTCACTCTCTATCTGGTGGTTGGAAGATGAAATTGGCTCTTGCCAGAGCTGTCTTGAAGAACGCTGATATCTTGTTGTTGGATGAACCAACTAACCATTTGGATACCGTCAACGTTGCTTGGTTGGTTAACTACTTGAACACTTGTGGTATCACATCCATCATTGTTTCCCATGACTCTGGTTTCTTGGACAACACCATTCAATACATTATTCACTACGAAGGTTTCAAATTGAGAAAATACAAAGGTAACTTGTCTGATTTCGTCAAACGTGTTCCATCTGCTAAATCTTACCATGAATTGGGTGCTTCTGATTTGGAATTCCAATTCCCAGAACCAGGTTTCCTAGAAGGTGTCAAGACCAAACAAAAGGCTATTGTCAAAGTCTCCAACATGTCTTTCCAATATCCAGGTACTTCTAAACCACAAATCAGTGATATCAACTTCCAATGTTCTTTGTCCTCAAGAATTGCTGTCATTGGTCCAAATGGTGCTGGTAAATCTACCGTCATCAACGTTTTGACTGGTGAATTGCTACCAACCGAAGGTGAAGTTTACGTTCATGAGAATTGTCGTATCGCTTACATTAAACAACATGCTTTTGCTCATATTGATTCTCATTTGGACAAGACTCCATCTGAATATATCCAATGGAGATTCCAAACTGGTGAAGACAGAGAAACCATGGATCGTGCTTCCAGACAAATCAACGAAAATGATGAACAAGCCATGAACAAGATCTTCAAAGTTGAAGGTACTCAAAGACGTGTTCATGAAATTCTTTCAAGAAGAAAATTCAAGAACACTTATGAGTATGAAATCAACTGGTTGATCGGTGAAAACGTTGGTATGAAATCCGAGAGATGGGCACCAACTCACTCTGCTGATAACACTTGGTTGCCAAGAGGTGAGATCATAGAGACTCACTCCAAATTGGTTGCTGAAGTTGATATGAAGGAAGCTTTGGCCTCTGGTCAATTCCGTCCTCTAACCAGAAAAGAGATTGAAGTCCACTGTGCTATGTTGGGTCTAGATGCTGAATTGGTTTCCCACTCCAGAATCAGAGGTTTGTCTGGTGGTCAAAAAGTTAAATTGGTTCTTGCTGCTTGTACATGGCAAAGACCTCATTTGATCGTCTTGGATGAACCAACCAATTATTTGGATCGTGACTCTCTAGGTGCTTTGTCCAAGGCTTTGAAAGCTTTCGAAGGTGGTATTATCATCATTACTCACTCTGCTGAATTCACCAAAGATTTGACTGAAGAAGTCTGGGCCGTTCTTGATGGTAAAATGACTCCATCTGGTCATAACTGGGTTTCCGGTCAAGGTGCTGGTCCAAGAATCGAGAAGAAAGAAGACGAAGGTGATAAATTCGATGCCATGGGTAACAAGATTGCTTCTGCTAAGAAGAAGACTAAATTGTCATCTGCGGAATTGAGAAAGAAGAAGAAGGAAAGAATGAAAAAGAAGAAGGAATTGGGTGATGCTTATGTCTCTTCTGACGATGAACTATAAGTGGTTGCTTGAAAACTTCTTTTGTGTTTTTATTGTTCTGGAAAGATTCTCTCCCATACATATACAGGTTTGAATAATCTTCCCCTATATTTTGTTGTGTTTGTTTAATTTATAATAAAATTGGTAGATTGAAAAGTGACTAATTTGTAGGTAATTCGAGAGACTGATCATCAATTTGAGCCCCAAAGATCCTCAACAACTTTGTTCCAAAAATGTGTTGTGGGAAATGGCAATCTCGTATGGAAACCAGACACCAATTGTCCACATCAAATGATGAGAGTTTTATGGCTGCAACCTTCAACAAACGTACTTCACCTTGGAATCGTAGCAAGCTCAAATGGGTTATATTTCCAAAATCACAGTCATCCAGATAAAAATCCCAGAGTTGGTATTGATTGGGAGTGTTTATGCCTTGACTGTGATTGAAGTCCAACGACAACAACTCGGGGAAATTGCAAGAGGTCATTTTTAAACTGAGATAGTCTCTGAAGGTGTTGATGTATATGTGTTCAAGCGTCAGACTGGAATACCCAGCAAGATCAATAGAGGGCTGCTTTCCAGTGTGAGAGGCTTTGATATCAAATTGCAAAAATTTGATGCTGAGTGGTAGTTTTTTGGGTAAAAGATTCTTCAAGTTGTGATGGAAGAAGTGGAGGTCTCTTACCACTACAGTCAAACGATTCAACTTGTCAAAAGTGGAAAGAGTTGGGAAGCATGTTGGATAACATTCTGTGGGGAATATGGTGAAGTCAACGATCAACGAATGAACATCCTTTTGAGAGGACATCACCACATGGAACTTCTTTTCAAACTCCTCATCAGCGAAGGAACTGAGCACCAATACTCCGATTGTGGGCATTGATATCTTCTCAAACAAGAATACTGATAGCAAGAATGGGGTATTCAACCGAGAACTTCTCGAGAAGTCTCCAAATGACCAACTGTACTCGGCATTAGGGGATTGGGTTCTGGAAATATGTAGCAAATGACAAATTTTAAGGTCCACGAGTTTGGCACAAAAATCTTCAATGTCCAGAAACATAGCTAGTTCATGACTGTGGGGAATGATCGCAAAGAGCTGGACGATGACAATTCGTGGGATATTTGAACTTTCACGAGAGATGTTCTGGATGTCATTTGTTGTTAAACGCTTTGGGGCGAAAGCACCAAACTTCAATGGGGGAGTTGACAGATAGTACTGACCCAGAGAAATCTCATTATCGGAACCCTGGTCACCATTGGAGACATCTCTCTCAACAAATAGTACCAGTGACAAAATCTTCTCTAAAAAAGGAAAAAACCAGCGAACAAGCCCGAGTCTCTGTAACGAATCAACATCTTCAATAGCGAACCATAAGACTTTAGTGGTTAGTTCTGGGGGGAGTTTGGTGAGCGGGAAAGTCGTAGTCATCTTTCAAAAAGACAACCATGTATGCAAAAAGCCATTATATCAAGACAGAAAACTTCCAGCAGCAACATCAGTTCAGCGTTGTCTTTGTCTGAATGCAGAGGACTCTTTGTTTTGGTTTTGTGTAACGTTTTTTTTGTTTATATTAGATTTCGGGCAGTAGGGTAATACCTGATTGTTATCAATTAGCGAAGGCAAGTTAAGGTCTCTTCTCCTTGTTCAATCAATTGTTGCTTCACTAAGTTAAAATCACAGAATTTTATAAATATGACCTCCTTCCCCAATAATAATGTCGATTTAATTACCACCTCATCTCAACTCCTCTAGTGCTATGGACATCCTCAAAAACACACTGGACCAGCTCCAGAGATACCAATGGCTTAACTTGAGCTGCTGTAATTTGCTGAGATTCCATGCATGCTACTATTATGTTTGTGAAAGCTCATTCAAGGTATAATAAAGCAAGTAAGTAATCTAAGATACTTTATAAGTTTGCATCATTTGAATCTCTATTTCCATTTCCCGCGAATATTACCAAATTTGATATTGGTCCATACAAAGTATTGTTACCCTACTTTGCAAGTTTGTTTTTCATATGCCAGAAACACTGTTTTTGAAAAAAAAGAAGCTCGTGTGGCGTAATGGCAACGCGTCTGACTTCTAATCAGAAGATTCTGGGTTCGACCCCCAGCATGAGTGCTTACTTTTTTTGTTTTTTTTTCCTAATTTATTCAAAATTTCCTTTATCTTCTCATATTAAAATGGTGGTGTTTCAATAGTCATTCGTTTTTCGGTGTCTTCAGGTTAGACTTGTTCCACTCAGTTGGTTTGAACATTTCTATTATGCGTCAAGATCTCATTGTATCTAAGAAGTGCGTAAATTTCAGTCCCAACAGGAAGACCTCTCGCGACCACCTTAATGCGTAAAAGTCAGTCTGAGAATTGCATAACAGAATCGAGTCAGCTGCTAGCCGAAGCAAGGAAAAAAAAATCTGGGGGCGGCAGCATAAAGGAGCAGCCAACAAATCTCCCTCAAAATTCCTCAAAAAATCATTCAATTCCTTGCAATTAGTGTGGTATACAGGCAATTGAGATCATCTAGTTTAAGAATGTCCTCATCATCGATTCCAAAAGACGTTCAAGGAGCCATTGATGGAGACCCATGGTTGACTCCGTTTGCTAATGAGTTATCAAAGAGAAGATCATTTGCTGATAACTGGTTGAAAAAGTTTGAAGAGACCGAAGGAGGGATTCTTAACATTGCTGATGGTTACAAAGAGTTTGGGTTCCAAGTTAGAGAAGACGGAATCCATTACAAAGAATGGGCACCAAATGCATCCAAAGCTCATCTTGTTGGTGACTTCAACAACTGGCAAGAGACTGATGAATTGACAAAAGATGAGTTTGGTAATTTTAGTGGTGTGTTCAAATTGGGTTCTATTAAACATGACTCTAGAGTGAAGATTTTGTTAACGTTGCCATCTGGTGAAAAACTTTACAGATTACCAGCTTGGATCACTAGAGCAACTGCACCACCTAAAGAATCAAACTCTGTTGCATATGAAGCAAGATTTTGGAATCCAGAAACTCCTTATGTTTTCAAGAATCCAAGACCACATTCCCCTGAATCTTTAAGAATCTACGAGGCTCACGTTGGTATATCCACACCGGAAGGTAAAGTTGGTACTTACAAGGAGTTTACAAACTCATTGCTTCCAAGATTGAAAGATCTTGGTTATAACACACTTCAATTGATGGCTATAATGGAACATGCATATTACGCTTCATTTGGTTATCAAGTTACAAGTTTTTTCGCTGCAAGTTCAAGATTTGGAACACCTGAAGATTTAAAAGAATTGATTGATACTGCTCATGGGTATGGTATCATTGTTCTTCTTGACGTTGTACATTCACATGCCTCTAAAAACGTTGAAGATGGTTTGAATAACTTTGATGGTACAGATTATCAATACTTTCATGCTGGTAGCAAAGGATCTCATCCTCTTTGGGACTCTAGATTGTTCAACTATGGGAAATATGAGGTTTTGAGATTCTTGCTGTCAAACTTGAAGTTTTATTTGGACGTTTACAAATTTGATGGGTTTAGATTTGATGGTGTTACAAGTATGCTTTACTTGCATCATGGTGTTGGTGCTGGTGGTGCTTTCAGTGGCGATTACAACGAGTACTTGCACGAGAACTCTGCTGTTGACTATGAGAGTTTAACATACTTGATGTTGGCAAATGATTTGATCCAACTGATTGGTGAAAGGGAACAGAGAAAGTTAACTTCCATTGCTGAAGATGTTTCAGGTATGCCTACCTTGGGTCTCAGTAGAGATATTGGTGGTGTTGGATTTGATTACAGATTGGCGATGGCTTTACCAGACATGTGGATCAAACTTTTGAAAGAAAAAAGCGATGAAGAATGGGATTTGAATGCTATTGTTCACACTTTGACCAACCGTCGTTATGACGAAAAAGCCATTGGTTATTGTGAGAGTCATGATCAAGCTCTCGTTGGAGATAAAACCTTGGCTTTCTGGTTGATGGATGCTCAAATGTATACCAATATGAGTATCTTTACTGAGTTGACTCCTGTTATTGATCGCGGTATTGCTCTTCATAAGATCATTAGATTGGTCACACATAGTCTTGGTGGTGATGGTTATTTGAACTTTGAAGGTAATGAATTTGGACATCCTGAATGGTTGGATTTTCCAAATGATAACAATGGTGATAGTTATCACTATGCCAGAAGACAGTTCAATTTGATTGACGATGAGAACTTGAGATACAAATTCTTGTACAAGTTTGACAAGGCCATTCAACATTTGGAGCAGAAATATGGCTGGTTACACTCTAGAGACACATATATCAGTTTGAAGAATGAGTCGGACAAGGTGTTGGTTTATGAAAAAGCCGGTCTTTTGTTCATCTTCAACTTGCATCCAACAAAATCGTACACTGACTATAGAGTCGGTGTTGAGGCTGGTGGCAAGTACAAGATTGTTTTGAACAGTGATGATGCTCAGTATGGTGGCCACGACAGATTGGACAACTCCACCGAATATTTCACTACGGACTTGAGCTGGAACAACAGGCGAAACTTCTTACAGGTTTACATCCCAAACCGTGTTGTAATCGTGTTGGCTCTTGAAGGCACGATCTGATGGTCTTGCCAAAGAGAGGAAAGAAAGTAAGCCCCCATGAGAGATGAAACAAACATTATTATTATTTTTTTAAAAATTTTTTTTTGCTTAGCACAGTGCTATTGATTCTAGTTGCACACAAAAAAACAACTCTAATGCATTCGTTACGAACCTTTACCCCCAGCCCCCCTCCCCTTTTCTAGTATCTAAGCTCGATTTGCCCTGCCAACGGTTGTTTTCGCACTGACGCGGTAGTTCTCTTTTTTTCTTCCTTTTTTTCCATTTTCGCGTCCTGCACTGTGCCTTGAAACACCGGTGAAACGTAAACATAGATAAAAACAGGCTGTGAAGCGTGGTGTAGCGGGCGGGAATTGGCAGGGACACTTTGAGGGCTGATTAAAACAACTGTGAAACAACCGCAGCAGATATATAAAGTCAGCACAGGGCGCCCTATTTTCAATTACCCATAAGCGTTTTCTTCCTATATTCAATCAACTATAGAGCACATACATACAATCAATACTTTTTTCTCCCAACAGAAATCATTCCTTCAATCCACGGGACGCTATCCTCCAATCTTGATAATTTTTATCCCATACACTCCTTTCTTCAAAACCATACTTAGATTCACTTTTAGAGCTATACAACATGCAATTCACAACAGTATCCGTCGTCTTTGCACTACTCGCTGCCTCAGCTTTGACAGCACCATTACCACAACCAACTAAATCCATCAAGGCCTTTCCAACGTTAACCGTTACAAAAGCGGCTAAATCCTCCAATGCATTCTTCACACCAGTCGTTATTGCGAAGAGATCTTTGGATTGATAACCTTTACAGCATTTATTGGGTCCAACACAGCCTACTTTTACGTCTTATCTATTTATAGAAGATGAGATAGTCGTTCATTCGATAACTTTTTATGTTTATGTCCCCCAACCCTTTGCATTCGTTATGATTTTTGTTCATGCTATTCGTTTATTTGTCTTTTAGAATGTTTTTTTAATGTCCATGTCCTTTGCATTATAGAATTTGTGATATAGTATTGTAGTACGTACATCTTACGGATCATGTGAATCCAAATTATATGATGGTATTGACGTCTTTGATCACATCCGTTGGTTATGGATACCCTTCATCTTTGCAGAGTGTGTTTCCGTTGTAAATTGAAGTCTCTATGGATCGAGTAAAAATATTGCGGTGCTATCACATTCAAACCAAATAAACTATCTATCGAGTTCCTCTTTGAGTGTTTTAATTTATCCGTGGGATCGGGGCTTCTAGTATGAGCTTAACGGAAAAACAATATACGAAATTATAAACCACTCATATTTCTTTTTTTTTTCTCTCTTGTGAGCACTTCGAGTTAAAAGAATATGATTTGCTCTTTCCACACTCAATTGGAAGTAGCACCGTGGTACTAGCACAATGACTACAGATGACCCAATGAGTACCAAGCTGGTCCCATATATACCAGTAGAGATTTTCATGAAAGTGATCACTTATCTCACAAGTTTCAAGACACTTAAGGAATTATCTACACTTGAGTTTTTTGCACCTATTATCAAAAACACAGTATCACATGTTCACATTGGCAATGAAAACGACTTCGATATGGCGAATTTTGGTGAAAATGCCCTTGGCCCAAGAATTGTGCTTGATAATGCGTATCAACTTTTATTCGCCAAGAATTTGAAACCAATGTTGTTGGTATCCTTCTCGTATTGGGATAGAAAGAGCTTCTTGGGAACAAGAATGCATCTCACCTCAGTGCTTGAAAAAATGGGTCGAAACTACATGCTTTTGATCAATTGCAATCCTTCTCCAAAAGGTAAGGCCCCACTGCCATTCTACGATAAACAAGCAAATATTTTAGATTTTAATAGTGTAAGATCTACTGGATTGTTCTTACAGACACACCGTTCCACATATCATAGGATGAAATGTATTTATATAGATGGTGGGTTTACTTTGAATGAGAGCTTGAAGTATATTACCAGATTCAACAGGAAGTTGAACAAAGAGTCATTTTCAATCGAATACGGTCCATCAAGCAATCTGAAGAAACTGAGCCATCTATGTGTAAGATGTTCATGTTCTGGTAGAGATCGTTTTTCTTCGAATTTGAACGGTGTTCAGTTTCTGGAGACTTACTTGAGCGTTGCGCAACACAGTTTTCCAAACTTGAGATGTTTAACTCTAAATATTGAAGATTTTACCACAGATATTGCCAATGCAATATGTGTACTGAAATCTCAACTGAGCTCTTTGAAGCTGTATGCTACATCAAGTTTACAATCTCTATTTAAAGCTCAAGAGATGAACTATACGTCGATAATTTTAAAACTTGATGGTATCAATTTTGACAAGTTACAACGTTTCAAAATTGACATGGAAATTCCAACTATGGGAATGTTAATAGATCCTCTTAATAATCAATTTGTGAGACAGATTGTCGAAGTTACAAACTGTTCTTTTCCCTCGTTGAAAGAATTAACCATCGATGTGAATTGGATTGATACAGGAGCTAAGATCACCAACTATAAAATCACTTTCTTCGACTGTTCTTTCGAAAGACTTTTAACTCTTGATCTGATCACTCAGAATCTTTTCAGGATAAATGAACCAGTTGTTCATCTTGAAGATTTGTTTGCGCCTACAGTGCAGGTGTTGAAAATCGTCAATGAATCAACGTTCTATCTCGATGACAAGAGTTGCGTATTCGGAGAGGATACAAAGTTCAATAGGAAAACGAGTGTACTCGTAACACCAGATGATATTCTAAATACCTCTCGCTCTCAAAAGACAAAAAATTCAACTTTGAAAACTCAACATGATGATGTTTCACATTCTTCTATCCAATCTGCAAAAACAGAAGAAGAACGCACGAAATAAAAAAATCTCGCTTTCGTAGAATATCAATAAGAAGAGGGATTTTACGGTAAATTCTGATGGCGATTAGTTGAATAAGTAGTGTCCCAAATCAAAATGACATTTACACCTTCATTCAATTTTAAAACCCTGTACACAGTAGTGATGGAGTAACTTGGAAGCTCCACCATGATGGTATTTGGTTTTTTTTTTTGTGTCAAATAATTCGGTTTTGTGTCATTAAATCAACCACCACCAACGCCAACGCCATGAGTTCAAAGGGACCAATGGAGTTATTAAAGAGTTTATGATTTAAAAGATCAACTCATCATAGCCACTTGATCAACAGCCACTTGACAACCGAATTGTCTAGTAGTTAACTAAAACAAAGATTAAATGTTATACCAGGGCTTCTAGTACTCGAGATTGAATTGGTAGGGGCATACACATAGCCACGGATCATATTTTTCGCTACTTCTCGTTTTATTTGAATAACAGCTCATGAGAAGAAGATGTTATTCAACTCAGCCTTGAAGAAATTTTGGAAATTATGAACTTTAGTTGATCATGGGCTAGGTGATTTTTCTTTTCTCCCAATGATGTTCTTTGACTGATCGAATCCTTTCACAATCATGATTAACAACATGACGCGAGACATCCCAATTCACGCCATTCTTCCCTTGGAAATCATTGAAGAGATCACAAGATTTGTTCAGCACATTGCGACATATGAAGCTCTCACTTATATTCCATATTTCCGTAATATAATTGAACGATGGGCGCTTCATGTGCATATTGGAGGTAAATCTGATAAGACGATGTTGGTATTGGGAAATTGTGTACTACGCCCACGTATGCGTTTGACACCGTTATCTCTTGATAACGTTGAGGAGATCCCTAGAGGAAGCATTGTGTTCTTCACGCTGACTTGTAGATTGTATCAGTACAACTATGATGATTTTGTAAGGATTTGTCGAAATTTTGTAAGTGATGTGTTGAATGAACGTGGTATTTGTCATATGTTCATCGTTGAAGTTATTACGAGAGAATCACAACATGGAGCAGATGGTTTGAATGATGTGGAGTTGAGTTCGTTCTACAATCTGGTTTTTGAAATTAACCATGGGGTTGAATACTTGAAACAAGAGGATAAAGATGACGAACTCGTATATTTGGAGTATACACCTCTCGTAAAATATAGCATCAAGGATGCAATGAACAACAGCATCACTCGAAGATCACAAGTGAAGGTAATTGCCGAACCTGAATTTTCATTCCCTGTGATATTTGGTGTGCAAATCAACGATATTTGTGGGGTTATCTACGTTGAAGAAAAACATTTCAAAGTCGACACATCTTTATTAAAATCAGGCTACACTTGAAAAAATTTCCAATTGATTGATCAGCATGGAATAATGAACGTACAAGATACATTTCAATTGATGTTAATAGGTGACAGAAGACGATTGTAGCAAATTCATCACATGATTAAGTAAGTAAAAAAAAATTCATTGACCATTCTCATCTATTTCTTCAAATCATCATCATCACTTAACAAGAAATCATCATCATCAACAACACCTGTAGAACTCGTGGTTTTAGTTGAGGTGCTTGTAGTTGGATTCGTCTTTGAAATTGGTTCTGGTTTGACACCTCTCAAACTCTCCCATTTCTTGGATGATTTTGGGGTACCGTATAAATCAGTTGATTCTGATCTATTTCTATTTGGCAACGAAGGTTTTTCAGATTCATCGTTTGTTTCATTTAACGAAATACCATGGAATTTCTTCAAATCAACCTCTTCAGGATCATCATCAAAATCATAGTTGTTTCTTGTTGGTTTTTGATAGTTATAGTTATTTTGTTGTATTGGATTTGGAGCAGCTTGATATTGTTCTTTAAGACCACCTAACCAATTGGTAAACTTAGTTTTTGTCTCTTCAACGTTCTTTGTGAATTGCTCTTTGATTTGTGGTAAATCCTTTTCGACGAAATTATCAAAAAAATCGCCATCCTCTTCAGTCTCATCATGTCTTTGACCACCACCTTGACGTTGAGATCCTTCTCTTCTTTGACGATGACGACGCTCTTTTCTAGCGAATTCCTGGTCCAATTTTTTGGCTAGCAATTCATCCTGTTCCAACTGAGTTAATTCTCTTTCACCACGAATTGGCAACGTTGGTGCAGTTTGTTGACCTGCTGGAATGAGATCTTCAGGGTTGATGTTTTCAGGATCAGAAATGTAAATTAAAGCATTGAAAGCATTCTCTAGTTGATATGCCGACGCAATTAGGATACCTGTGATGTATTTATCTTCAATTGAAGGGAAAGCATCTTTTAAATTCTTAAAAGCTTCTTGTTTGGGAGTCAATGGTCTCTTTGGTTTTGGTGGTGGAGCTTGTGATTCTTCAGTCTCGACGGTGGTTGATGCAACAGGAACAGGTTCTTCAAGTTGTTTCACTTCTGGTTCTTTAGACTCTGGTTCTGGTTCCTTAACTTCTGGTTCTTTAACCTCTTCTTCATCAACGTCCTTTTTATCGGAATCAACCAACTCGGTGGTCTTGTTATCTTCTTCCAACACAACTTCTTCAGCGTTTGGAACCTCCGTGAGTGCTTCCTCTTTCAATTCTTCTTTCTTGTTGTTGTCCTTTTTAGCCATGATCTCCTGTACTAATTTATTACTCTTGATACCGTTAAACAGGGTTCATGAATCAGAGAGTTTTGCCCCTAAATTACACACCGCTAAAAATGGCAACTTTCAGCCAGTGTTTGCGCGAAAAATTAAAAATAACAAAAAGTGGCACGTGATCACAAGCAGAAAAAAAAAAAACAATATAAAAAAACAAAAAAAAAAAATTTTGTACACAGTCTTTCAAAACTTCTTCTTTTTCCTCTCTTTGATAGTATTTATGATTGTTTTAACGATCAATACACTCTGAATTTAGATAGAGCTTTCAGTTGTCATCTTTTGCTTAGTGGACTGAAAGTGTGGACAGCAGAGTGAGAATGAATTCAGGTCTTGCGAGTCACTTTAAATACGTTTGACGGTCATGCTCACTTCATGATTGTTGGATGGTGATGAGATTTCCTACAATGTATTCCTTAAATAAATCTTTTTTTTTTTTCTTTTAAGTAATAATAAATAGAAGATAATTGCCAGAGGATTATTAGAACTTATTTTTCATCTCACGTAGTTTTTTCATCACTGTGGTTCTATCTGTAGTTCCTAAAACTTTTTGAATGGATTCATCTTCAAGTCTCATGAATGGATTGAACTCTAGTTCATCACCAATGGTGAATTTACCAGTTGTTACTTCATTCTTCTCGACGAAATCGATCAATTGTTTCATAGCATCGTTATATAGAACGGTCTTTGCAAAAGCAACATTACTCTTTGTATACTCATGACCAGGATACACTACTGTCCTCTTATCAAGACTTGCCAATTCAACATTCAACGCATGATCCATCTCTTTTGGAGTTCCCTCGAAGAATCTTCCACAACCGGCGGTGAAAAGTGTGTCACCAGTAAACACTGCTTTCTCGGCAGTTTTTAGATCCTTGACGTAGTAACAGATGGAATCCTGTGTGTGGCATGGGGTGTGAATGGCGGTGATTTCCAAATCATTTCCAAGTTTAAGCGTCTCGTTATGTTGAGGAGTCTTGCTGACCAGTGGAGAATCCTTGCCGGCGATGATTGGCAAGTCATAAGCTTTCTTCAACTGGGAGTTACCACCAGAGTGATCATGATGATGATGCGTGTTAACAATGGCTTTCAAGTTGATATTCTGCTGTTTAAGAACTGGCAGAACTTCGTCTGGTTCAGCTGGGTCGATGATCCATGAGTCCTTGGAAGAAGAATCAGTGAGTAGGTAGGAATAGTTATCACCATGGCCCCAGCGCATTTTGATTGGAAGAACGTGCATTTTTCTGAAGAATTGTCGAGCTATTGTTTGATTTGTAATTGATGAGATTCGAAGCATGAACTTGTGGGTTTCTCGTTGTGTTATCGGAGTTGTCAGTTTTTTTTTTTTTTATTTTATTTGGATTTTTTTTTTTTTTTACTTTTAAAGATAAAAAGAAGAACTGCATCATAATTGATAACACACAGACAGTAGTCTATTGTTGAATTTTGGATGGAGACTTCGTTGACTTTAAGTGAGACCCTCTCACTCCCATCCTTGGTGGGGACACCTCACTGATCTTGCGATGCATATTCTGTGAATCTTAACAGATACGGCTCATTGTACCAACATCTGCTCCCTTTCTTCATGCGAATCAGACAATAGAAAACAGGATCAACAGGCACCAATAGGGAAGTCCCCTCCAAAAATTATATCAACGCAATCACAGAGGACGCGACATGATCATCTTTGAAAACAAACTCCCAATCTCTACTTTAAGCTTTGATGACAAAACACAAAACAGTGCTTAGCATTCATAGATCATCAATAATGTTTGTCTGTGTCATTTTTTTTTTTTTTTTTTTTTTTTTTTTCCCTGCCTATGCACAACACCCTTTGTTTGAACAAGAGCGATAACTCCATTAGATTTATATTAAAAACCAATTTATCCACAAATTTTTCATTCATAAAAGGAATTATGAGCCTATACATATCTCTGTTATCAACGTCTACTAAATGCAATACAAGAACGTTTATTTGCTGGCTGCTTCCACGCTTGCTGCATCGGTGACCTCAACCGGTATTGGTTCAGTTGTTGTCTCTCCATTGGACTACGACACATATGGTGATACAATCGACTATCAACTCTTGCGTTATTTGACAACCGGTGCTGTGTACTTCTATGATAAAGATGCCACAAATAAGAGTAACGAGACAAAAACCATTCAAGAGGCTTTTTTGTTAAGTGATGGTCAATTCTCAGTTGATGAGGAGAAGTCTTACTATCTACAAATCGATGGTACTTCCGGTGTGGTGAGCGTTACTGATGAAGGTTCTTCCATCGATGGTATCTTCTCTATTGATGGTGGGAACTTGTACTACGAATACCACAAGACATTTGTTGCTTGTCAATCCGAAGAGAACTCACATGAGTACAATCTGATATGGAGAGGTGCTTCATCCCCAGCTGTTTGTGAATACGACTGGCTGTTAGTCAACTTGGAAACCTATGGATCGTCATCCGGTCAAGTTTCAGAATATTATCCAAATAACTATGAGACCAATGTGGCTTCTACTGCTACTGAGAATACTGCGACTACGACTGCTGCTGCCGTCACAGCTGTGTCTTCTTCTTCTTCTGTTGCTGGTGCTGCCGGTGCCAGTGATGTTGCCATTGGTTCATTTGGTGTCATTGGTGCTGCTATTGTTGCATTTATCTTGTGAGTGATGGATCGATCTATGATAAATATTTGCTTCGTGTATATTCTCATTCTTTTGATATAGTTCTGTTCCTGTTTGAAATTCTGTAGAAAAGTAGTTGTCCATCTATAGTACAGTTTAAACTAGTGCTTAATTTGAAGAATCATATCATAGTGGGCATGGTAATCAAACCAGCTACAGCTAATTAACGAGACAGTGATAGAGAACTCAGTTCGGCCACGGCGAGGGTTCCGAACACAAAAAAAAATAGCCGCCAGCTGAAGAAATTGAAAAGTAGTGCCAAATGATCTAACAAAGCATACAAAGCAGAAATCACATTAAGCAGGGAATGGCTAAGAAGAAGAGTCACAAGAAGAAGAGCAATCCTGCTGCTACTGCTTTGCCTCCACCGGCTAATACAGTGGGGTCGAATGTGGAGCAATTGGAAGAGGAGCAGCCCGTGGAAAATGAAGAACAGGAGGGCGAAGGATCTGAAGAAGTTGGGAATGAAGTCACAGAACTTGAAAAGGAAGAACAAGAGCAAGTTGAGAATGTCTTTGAAGATCAACAAGTGGAAACTCCATCTGAAGTCCTCACTGTGGAAGAACACAAAGTGGAATTGGAAGCTCAGCCCAGTGGAGATGATGGTGAACAAGAACAACCGTTCCACAAAGAGACGACCTTGCTCTCTCAAACACAAGGCCAGTACACTCTAACGCCCCTCATCTCCACGCTTCGAATCCCTGCAGAGATCCAAATCACCACGATCGAGACATTTGAAACGAGTCTATACATCGGAACTTCCAAAGGTGACATTTACCACTATGAAATCATCAACTTACCAACATCACTGGAATTCACATTGAAATCCACAATCAAATTCCATCCTCAAAGATCATCACCAATCAAACAGATCAAGATCCTTCCAAGCTTAAACCTCGCTTTAATCGTCTCATCGAACCTATTGCAAACTTTCAACTTACCAACGCTTTCCAAATCAAACATCGGAAAGATCAAAGATGTCAACTACATTACACTGGACCACGATCATAAGGCCAAAGAAGACTCTGCTGGGGTCCACGTTGTGGTGTTCACGAATCAAAAGATCAGAATCGTTAACGTAACGACGACGGCGTTGAGACTGGTCAAGGACATTGCGTTCGGCGGTGTGAAGAATGGATTGAGAAGAAGTGAATTTGCAGTTGTTTGTGGTGATGAGGCATATGATTTGATCGATTTGGAGAATGATGGGAAAATTCCTTTGTTTCCTTTACAAACTGATGGGAAGAGAAGTATACCCAATGATGACACTGATGGTGTAGATGATGGGCAAGAGTTGATTCCATTCGTTTTGCCTGTTGCTAACGATGAGTTCTTGTTAACATGTGGTACGAGTCTGGATGAGGCAGCCATGGGACTGTTTGTGAATAATGGAGGTGATATTTCAAGAGGAACGATTTCTTTTGAGACTTATCCCAAAACGATACAAGTTGAAGAGTTGAGTGTTATTGCTGGATTTGAACATTCCATTAAAGTGTATTCTGTGTTTGATCAGAGTCAACTACAAGAATTCCACTTCAGCGCTGATGATGAAGTTCGTGTTGTTAGATTGAGTTCTGGTTTCAAACAGAATCATGATGGGTTAAGTAACTTGATCAAATTGGTTCCGTTGGATCATGTGAATCTAGAGAAATATCAAAGTGTGATTGATAGAGAACTAAAAGAAGAAGAATTTTCTAAAAAAATATCAAAGATTGAATCAAGTCTGATAATACATTCGAATACATCGTTGTTCTTGATGATACAAAAACCAAGATTAGAAAGAATGATATCTGATATTTATCCACAAGTAATCATTCAAAACTCACATATCAACATTGATGAGTTACAAAACGAACTAAACGCAACTGATTCCTCCAGTGAACTTGGTTGCGTCGAGCTTGAATTCCTGAATACTTTAATAGCACTGATCCACCTGAGAAACAAGACGTTTACTACACAAGTCTTGGATTACTTCATCAATGGGATGATTGACCCAAGAGTATTTATCTGGATCGTGGATGATACATCAGTGTTTGGTGATTTTTGGGGGTTTAATGGATTGGTTCCAATAATCACGAATTTGAAATTAGGTTATAGCAGTTTGAAAAAATCAGGGATTTCCAAAATGAAAGAGTTCAACGATATAAACCTGTTCTTTGATAAGTTTTTAAAAGATTGGTTGAAGAAGAAATATTTGGATAATGCTGATATTCTGAAAAGTTTAAGAATCATGAATTTGAAATGGAATATCGAGAGTGATGATCTCACACTAGATGAAGATGTCCTACAATATGATGAAACTTTGCAAATTTTACAGGAGAATGATAGGTATAGAGCTCTTGCTGATGTTTATTTGACCAAAGGGAGATACGATGAGGCATTGAGGATTTATAAACAACTACTTGACGGTGACTTACCTGACCCTAATCAGACATCCAAGGTCATTGAACAGACACTACTCTTGATAATTGATCTGTTGTACAAGCATTTTGCAAATGACCAGCCACTGGTTGAAGAATACGGGAAATGGTTGTTGAAAAGAGACGTTAACAAAGGTATGAATTTTTTCCATAATTTAAAGAAGGAATCCCAGGATGAGTTGTTGATATTGGAACAAATTGATGATCTGGGGTTACAGTTGAAATTTGTTGAGAAAGTTCTCGTGAGTTTGAAAAAAGAACGCAATTTGGGTAATTTGAAGAAAAACCTCTACAAAGGTGTTTTGAAATCGTCATAGTATGGTTTTTTTATGCAAGCGGGTAAATAAAAAACGAACGATTCTTATTTCCGGTTAAATCAAACACCAATATCACGTGCACGTGCAATTTGAAGGAAGATATAAAAACAACCAATTTGGTGCAAATGCAATGATTTGACCTCCAGAAGTTGATTTGAATCGGATCATTCAAACCAGAATTTCAAGCAAACCAGATAGTTTGAGATCGATGCCTATGTTGAAGATTACATTACATCCAATGAAAAAAGAGTGAGTCTGGAAGTATTGGTGATGATGATGATGATGATGATGATGATGATGATGATGATGATGATGACTGCAATATCTTTGTGATACTTTGGTTCCAAAACATCAAACTGAGTAATTTCAAGTTGTACAGTTTTGGGTTTGGCGCTTTACAAGGACACCTCGCGTGTACGAAGGCGAATCACATTGGAATATATCATGATTTACAAGGGCTCGCATCGCGAACTGCGAAACTCTGGAAAGGCCTTGTCTCCTCTCATCTACACTCCATGAATTTGGCGTTAAGACACAGTAAGGTAACCACGATAAGTTGCAGAACTGTTCGTTCCTCGCTGATTTGAACACTTTCCATCTCCAAAACTAGCCAAATTTGCAGAAGGCACAAACACATTGAAGAGAAGTGTTCATTTGAGATGACAATTTTTTTTTTAAGTCAGTTGGAGTGCTCGATTTCAGGAGACTGAATACCCAAGACATTTGATTTGATTCCACTTCAACTTTAGTTGTTCAGACTGAACTATTTGGAAAAGTTCAAATCACCAAACAGTAATCTGGTAATCAACGCCATGATTGAAGATAAGTTCATTCACGGTTTTACGAAAATAGGCATGGATGAAAATAAATAGTGCTTATGAATAAATAGGGACGTTTGTTCAACTATGCAAGAACGAAGCATTAGAGTAAAACTCTAGCATTGGATTCTCACCATTCTTCAAGGTTGTCTTGTCCAAATCTGCCCAATTTGACAAGAAATCTGCATGTTTTGAACTTTTGATCAACCTTCCACAGATCTTTATGTATAAATCTCTAATTATGGTGAAGTTCGTTGGGAACATTATATCGAAAAAGCCTTGGTGGACCATATATGTTGAAGCAGTGATCATTTTGTTCTTCTGTATCACGGTTTGAACAACGGGTGAATTCATCCCTTCGGATCGTGATGAAAGGGAATCAAAATCCGAAAGAATCAATTGATGATCTGGGAAATATCTGTTCAACACGTCGAAGAATTTCAAAAGTCTCGTAGGAATGAATTCTGATTCTGAGAGTCCATTTTTGAAAGGACTCAGCTTGTTCTTGTACAATTGCAAAGAGGACAGGTTTTTCAGAGGATGTTTGTAATCGGTGTATAGGTCTTCAGTCAGATCCAAATACGTCTTTGTCCAATATTCAATCTCAGGTGAAAAAAACTCGTGAAAATCACCATGTTCATCAACAATAACGTATCCTTGATACGGATCACCTGTGTTAACGTCATACTTCAACACGTCATGTGATAAGTTATCCAAAACTTCCATTCCTAGAATAAAACATGGTTCAGGGACTTGTTCGTTCCAATCAAGAAATGACTTGTTGATGATTTCGACTTTTGCAGTATGTTCCGATTCCAACACTTTATGACTTAATGATTTGATCTTTTGTCTATCTGAAAGAGATTTGGAGATCTCAACGATCTTGTATCGTGTTTTAGCATAGACTTCCGGTTGATTTGTCTTGATGAAGTTCAACACGTTTATCATCAAGGTACCATTTCCACCACCTATCTCATAGATCACAAGATCGTGATAAGGAAACAGATTCAACTTGTAATTTACCAACAAGTATCTCGCTATGGCCTCCCCATAATGGGGTTGGAACAATTCTGTAGGTGTATGCCAAAGTTGTAAGTTTTTCTCTCCGTACTGCTGATACTGCTGCGACCAATTCTTTACGAAATCATCGTTATCTTCGAGATCGTTGTACTTGAAATCCGAATCTTTGTGGAAGATCTCAGCTTGTTTGGAGAAATAACCGTATTGTGGATTGTACAGTGAATCCTCGATGAAATCACCACTAAGCATCTTGAAATTTCTTGGTCGTTCTTTGAGATTGGCCAATTTGCTTGAACTCATTAAGGGGAACATTTTGAAATAGTCAGTAGTGTTTGAACCATTGAGCGGTGGTGTTGACAGATTTGTGAAAATTGGAGTGAATGGTGATCTTAGAGAATAGGGAGAGTTATAGTGTTGATCATGGGCTCCTGAGGGGAGTCGGTAACTGAATGTAGACGGCTTGACTGAGTAATCATGCACAAAGCTCTTCAACGGCACACGCTTCATCGCTTTTTCAACACTCTTTTGTCCCTTCAATTGTCTTTTCCACCTCGAGTTCAAATCAGCCTTTGATTAGTCCTCTCTGTATTCTCCAGATTTCGAGGAACCCTCGGTTTTGAAGTCGGAACATTACGTAAGAAAATAATAACAACAAGCGACATTATACGCGAATTAATTCTGTTCGCGAAAACACACAACAAAAAAAAAAAACTTTCTATTATAGTTCCAAAAAAAAGAAATTGCGGTAAAGACAACTCCCCCATCAATTGATCCACGTCGAGAGATAAGCATCAAATTAAGGCCAAAATGGGTGTTCCTGCGCTTTTTAGATGGTTATCCCGCAAGTACCCAAAGATCATCTCGCCCGTGATTGAGGAAGAGGACGTTGTTCTTGAAGGAATCGTGACACAACCTCAGTACTCATCACCAAATCCAAATGGTGAACTGGATAATCTGTACTTGGACATGAACGGTATCGTGCATCCGTGTTCTCATCCGGAGAACAAACCACCGCCAGAGACAGAGGATGAGATGCTCTTGGCTGTTTTCGAGTACACTTCGAGAGTCTGTATGATGGCTAGACCTAGAAAAGTTCTATATATCGCTGTTGATGGTGTTGCACCTCGTGCAAAGATGAATCAGCAGAGATCCAGACGTTTCAGATCTGCTAGAGACGCCAAAATTGCTGATGAAGAGAGAGCACGGGAGATAGCTAACGGTGCTATTATTGATGACGCCGTTGCAAGTAAGAAGACCTGGGATAGTAATGCAATCACACCAGGAACGCCGTTTATGGATAAACTGGCCATCGCTTTGAGATATTGGACGGCTCATAAACTCGCCACGGATCCAGGTTGGAAGGACGTGCACGTGATAATCAGTGATGCCACTGTTCCTGGAGAAGGTGAGCATAAGATTATGAATTTTGTGAGAAGTCAAAGATCTGAAATTGGTTATGATCCTAATACTAAACATGCCATTTATGGTCTTGATGCTGATTTGATCTTCTTAGGATTGGCTACGCATGAACCACATTTCAGAGTGTTGCGTGAAGATGTCTTTGCCAATGATAGTCGAAACATGTCCATAAGAGCTCAGTTGAACATGACCGAGGAGGAGAAGAAGCTATTGAATGAGAAGGAATCCCGTAAGCCATTCTTGTGGTTGAACATCAACGTTTTGAGAGAATATCTGGAGATTGAGTTGAACATTCCAAGATTACCTTTCAAATTCGATCTGGAAAGAGCTATTGACGATTGGGTCTTTATGTGTTTCTTCTGTGGTAATGATTTCTTACCTCATCTACCATCATTGGATGTTAGAGACAACTCGATCAATTTACTAGTCGACATTTGGAAACAAATTTTACCAACGATGAAAGGTTACATCACATGTGATGGTACGCTGAACTTGGAAAATGTTCAAACGTTGATGGCCGCATTGGCACCAAGAGAAGATGAAATCTTCAAAAAACGTCAAATTCAAGAACAAAGACGCGAAGAAGGTTTCAAGAGAAGAAACTATCAACAGGATAGAACCGCTAATCAACAGTACGTTGCGAACAATGCGAACGTTACAAAGGGGAAAACTGATAGATCCACTTATACACCAGCTGCAAATATCCCATTGTTCGATTTGCAAACCGGTCAGAGTTCAGGAAAAGTTCATTTGACAAACAGTGAGATTGTTCAGAACAGTACGTTGATGGGTCTTGCTACACTGGGCGATAAGTCTGCAAATGAAGATTTCCAATCCAAATTTCAAAAGACAGCAAATGGAGAAGCAAGACCAACAGCTGAAGTTATTGATAATGCCAATTTAGCCAATATCAGTGCAGCACAGGCTTTAAGGCAACAACTATTGCAAAAAAAAGAACAAGAACCAAAAATTGAGATAGAGAAAGTTACACCACCATCTCCTAAAATTGGTGAGAAACATAAATTGGAATTAGTATCACCAATTGTTCAACCTGAGGATCTAGATTCAGAAAGTGACAACGTTGATCAGGTGAGATTACACGAGCCAGGGTATCATGATCGTTATTATCGAGTCAAGTTTCATTTGACCGATGCTGAGGTTCCACAGATGTCTTCTGAAGTGGTGAAGCATTACATCGAAGGTATTTCTTGGGTGTTACTTTACTATTACCAAGGTTGTCCCTCATGGAATTGGTACTATCCTTATCACTATGCACCATTCGCTTCTGATTTTGTGAATTTGACCGATATCAAAGTTGAATTTCAAGAAGGTGAACCTTTTTTGCCATATGAACAGTTGATGAGTGTTATGCCTGCTGCTTCAGGACACACTTTACCACCGATTTTCAGACCTATTATGAGCGAATCAACGTCGCCAATCATTGAGTTTTATCCGGAGGATTTCCCAATTGATATGAATGGTAAGAAGATGTCATGGCAAGGAATCGTACTGTTACCTTTTATCGATGAGAAGAGACTGTTGAAAGTGGTGAGAGAACAGTATTCGAAGTTGACCGATGCTGAGAAATCAAGAAACGTTAGGAAACAAGAGGTTTTGTTTGTGAGTGTTCATAATGGTAATGCTGAAAAATTCAAAAAACTCTATAAAGATGTCCATTCTTTTAAGTTCACATTCAATAAGTTGGGACTTGCCGGTACTGCACTAACGAATTCCAAATTCAAGTTTGAGTCTATTTTACCTTGTCCTATTGAAAACGATGGAACGTATAGCGATTTGTCCACCAATAGTTTCATTAAAGTTGATTTTGAAGAACCACCTCGTGTTTGGGGAAAATCTTTGATTCTCACAGGATACATCAAACATCGTACTGTTTTGACACAAGAGGATAAAGATGGTATAATTTATGGAGATAGACAACAACGTGGGTTCAACAGAAATAACTACAACAACAACGGGAATGGACAAGAAAACATCATACAGACGGGTCCTGGTCAATTGAGCTGTTATAAAGAGAGATACGGAGGTTACAAAAGTTTCATCAAGTCGTATGAGGATCAAAGATCCCAACAGAGACAGCAGGATCATATGCAACAGATATTGAGAGGCGGTAGTCAAAACTATCGGTCCAGCCATCAGAATAACAGTTACAATGGTGGTAATGGTGGTAACGGTGGTAGTGGTAACGGTGGTGGTCATAGGGATTATCGTGATGGATACTCCGGTCGTGGTAGTGGTTACAACAACAATGGGGGTTATAACTATAACAACAATCGTGGAAATCATGGTGGTCCTGCTCCTTCCCGTCAAGGTCATCTACCTGCTCCTTCGCGAAACGGATATTTAAGAAGGTGAACTGTTATACTATTATTGAATATTGAATATTTAAGCAAAAAAACAATCTAATGCATCCCATCTATGTTTCTTTCTTCATGTAATTCTTTCCATTTGTATGTTATTACTATTCATATATGCAACTTCTCTTTCAACTCAGTCAAGAACTCTTCATCTTCAACTTCAATTCGATCATCTTCAACGTCGTAAAGTTCCAATCCAATGAGACTTGGATCTTCACCTTTCAACACAACATCCAACAACTTATTGTCAAATCCAGGAGGAAAAGGCCATCCAACACCGTTGATGAATCTGATCAATCTTCCACTTCTTATAGGAAAATCCCATTCACAAAGGATCTCATACCATCTTCTTGAGATTTGAAATTCACCCTCGTTATAGTTCTTGAAGATTTGACCTGTGATGTAAGCGAAATCCGGTTCGATGTTATAACGTTGCATCAATTCGATCATTCTTTGTCTTGCTTTTGAAGAGTTATGAAGTGCAAATATATAAGTCAACGACGTTGGATTGAACTTAACTTTTCGTAAATCACAAAACTGTTCAATCATCGATAATGCCACGCTTGGTTTCTTGAAATCTTTCATAACTCGATGAACGAATTTGTTCAGAATGGCATCGTCCAAGTTGTTAGAACTGAAAGGGTGTGATTTCAATAAACTTAGTTCTTGTTGTTTCTCTTGAATTGCACGAGCATGGTTAATGAAGAGTGAGTATAGTTTTGTGTAGTTTTCGAGTCTTTTCAACGAATGATGAGTAGAGAGATAGTTCAAGATGAAAGTGTACAACTCCGTCATGTTGTTGATTGAAGGAAACACCTCTCCAAGTTGAAAACCTTGTGACAGTTGTGCTTTAACCAAAGAGTCATCGTCATAAGTTGTGAGTTTTGCAATGGTCTTAACTGGTAACATCATGGGTAAGAGACCTAATTCGTTCAACAACACTTGAGATTTCCAAAAAATGGTGATGAAATGGCTAAGAAACATAATGGGATCATCAGGAAATTTTTCACGTAACAACACTAAGAAATCACCAATGACTATTTTTTGAAATGATATATCATTGAAATATGATTCAGGAATGTTTCTTAAAAGGAATAACGCCCCATCGTAAAGTTTTTTTTTTCTTAAAGAGGTACATACAGAGTGAAGAATCTTGGGAGTAACACGAATCTGACTTTGTGCCATTTGATCCAATATGTTCAACGAACTCTTGTAATTTCCCATTCTTACCGAATAATACATCACAACCTCGTAAACTTGAGTTTGCAACTCCTCTGTGTTCTTCTCCTTCTCCAACGATGCTTTCGTTATAAGTAGATCCAAATAGCCAGCAGCATTGACGTCATTGGCATTGATGTGTTTCGTTGTGATCTGCTTGATCATGTGGAAAGTATAAAGCTTCAAGAAGGTGGGTTTCAAACTCTCGTTATCAAACATCTCTTTGAAATCGTAAAGATGTTGTTCTTTCCTCGTCCCATTCCTTAACTTGTTTCGTAATGGGGCCAACGTATGATGTTGAACGGTAAAACTACCGTATTCGATGAGTTTCTTGTAAAAAAAGTCTCTATGTGTCGATTTGATGATGATGGGCACAAGTCGTTTCAAAACATCGGTTGTGATCGTTGGAGTCCATTTGGAATTGATCTTTATAACTGTTGTAGAAATTTTCTTGAAAAAATTCATCGTCTCCAGTACTGCTAAAACAATCTCATCAGGATCTTTTAATTGTGTGTCAATGATTGATGATAACTCGTCATTGAACCATTTTTTCATCTTGTCATTTTGAACAAAACATCTTAATATAAATTTCAGATCGTTTTCTAATCCTTTCAGAACAATTTCCAAAAGTCTCTTGTCCCTTTTAAGCTTTGAAGATAACACTTCAAGATAACTCACAGCTTTATCGAGATTTTTAGAATCTATTGCCTCTTGTGATATCAGTTGAGTTCTTAAAGTTCGTAACTGTTGATTAGTGAACCCAACAACAACGTTGATCATAAAAGAATCTGGATTCTTCAACAACACAGGTTGTTTCAACAGTTCCAAGACGTTGTTATTTGTATAGTTTTGTTCGATTTTTTGAAGTGTCTCTATGGGGAGTCTTGTGATGGTGGTGTCGGATGTGGTGGGAATGAGAGAGGAAAGAGAATGGTGGGAACCTTTGGGCACACGGAATGGTGATCGGCTGGATACACATCGCAGCCTGTTTGCAAGGGCTAAAGCCATAATTTATCTTATTAACACAGATTCTTCTTTTGAGGGAATATCTTTATCTACGTCTTTTTGTCTCTCCGTATGATGTTTTTTTTTATTTGGTTTTTTTCATCAACAGTAAAAGCAAAGATACAAATAGTTAAAAAACACATAAACAAAAAAACAATTAATTCCAAAACTTCTATAGCATATTATGCCCATAAATAGATATATATATATATATATAAACTTTACCCAACCATATGAAGTTTATATAAAACAATAAAGATATTTCTCTCCTCATCTTGAACAAATCAAAATGAACTCCATGCCCAATTTGCAGGAATCGTCTTTTGATCCACGACAACAGAATTACCATCTGCATTACCATTACCATTACCACCATTACCACTATTACCACTATTACCATTATTCTCTCCAGATATCGTTTCATCAACGTCCAATTTTTTTTTAAAATTTGGAAACATAAATCCATCATTCTCATCATTTTTAGCAAAATTCTCAACAAGAAATCCACTCCAACTCTTCCCACATGCAAAACAAACTTTACTTAAAACTCCACTTATATCAAACTCACAATTTTTAGGATTCAACTTGGCTTTTGAAATAAGACAATTCCCACAATAGATATCTCCACATTTTCGACAATGATGTCTTCTGTTTAACATTGTAAAATTGGTACTACAATCAACACATTTCGACGTGGCAGAGTTCGGTTTCCAATGGTCACGAATCAAATCGCTATCATCCATCGATTCTGAATCTGAAAGAGTTGTTGATACCGTTCTGTAGAAACCCGGTAGTGTACTGTTGTTGTTAACGTTACCGTTGCTGTAACCGTTATTGTTATTGCTGTTGTTGTTCTTGTTCTTGGTGGTATCGTGTTGTAAAGAGTTCGGGTTCGATACGAGGTTGACTGATGGTCTTAGAACACAAGGAACGTAGTTTGGTGTTTTTGGTTCGTCAATAGGACGGATGGGGACCATTGTGAATCGTGGTTGTTTCTTCGAAGAGGTTATTACTGATTGGTTAAACTTCTTCTTGGATGCTGCTAGTGGTAAAGTTTTCGTTATGGATTCTTCTTTAGCCTTGCATCTCTTGTGAGTTGCTAATGGATCCAAATTTCCAATGAGTTGATTATGTGAGGTTGATGTCTTTAAATAGTTATTGATGTTGTAAATCTCATCACCAACACTTGTAGATGGAGTCATTTCAGAACCATGATCATCACGATGATGATTATTATTATTATCATTATTGTCATCATCATCATCATCATCATAATCATTGTCAAAACTCATCTGTCTTGAATTTATATCCATAACCGTTGCAGGTTGATACAACTTCCCATTTGTTTCAGAACGGTTGGTAAAATGTGTTTGATTAGTTATCGTCATTGCAAACTTATCAACTTCGTTAAATTTCTTGTCATCTTGATTCATAAGAACGGCACTACCAATATCACTGACACTTCGATGAGTACGAACTTTAGGAGCTCTAATCTGTTCGTTATAGTCCATCAATGGATCATCGGTTCTCAACTCCTCTACTCCTACTCCAAGTAGATTTTTCTTACCATCATGGGAAAAAGTTCTACCATTTGTCGTTATTGTAGATTGATCCTGATTGAAATTTGATACAGGGAGAATAGCGGAAATGACGCTTTGACGTTTTGATTTTAAAGACTCATGGTCTATTGGCCTTTTTGTGAAACTGAAATCTTGTGTCTCCATCATTTCCTTTCCAGTGCTATGACAATAGGTAAACTAACTAGTAATGATAAATGGTGTAAGAATAGTTTTTAAATATGTATTTTAAGGATAAGGGGATCGTGAGCAGAAAAGTCTCACAATTTTGGCTGCCTTTGGATAAGCTGCTGATAAACTTCCCGATGTGGTGAGTTTCCCGATACGGAACGGTACTTTTTTTTTTTTTTCATTTTTCTTTCTCTTGCCGCGAAAGAGGGTGTAAAATCTGGTCCAAATGTGCCAGATGAAATCATATCTTGTCCCTTGGACCTTGCTGTATGTATGGTGGTGCGGTGGTCTCTGTGCATATCAAAAAAATTTCTCGTGATATCATCTTGGAGACAGCAATAGACGAAATTTTTATGTCTCAGTGAAAAGAAGGGGAAGGATCAATCAACAAATGAAATAAGTCTCTCACCTCTTCTTCTCTTTTCTCTTCTGTCTATCACTGGTTGCTGTCTCAAAGCCGATGCCGACACAAAAATTTCTTAGAAAAAAAAAAAAATTACCGACACCATCACCACCAAAAAGAACAAAACTTCCAGCGTAAATTTCAGCACTAAGTTAACTCGAAATCAAAGAAAAAAAAAAATAAGTTCATCCAGTAGTAGTGTGTGTTGAAGGTTTAAATTCAATTTCAATTTCAATTTCAATTTCGTTTTAGTATCATGATCAGAAGAATTCCTGGTCTTCAAATTCAAAATTTCAAACGATGTTTATCAACAGGAGGATCTCATATTCCCAAATTAGAAAACTTGACAAAGTTTAAAGAGACTGGTATTCCTGGTCTATTCTCATCAAAAGGTCTTGAGAATGCCTATTACGATAGAGTTGAACTTCATTCCGATGCTTTAACGGAGTCACTAGCTGAGAAATCTATTCAACAGTCTTCAGATTTGACGACGCTTATAACTGAATTCTCAAGATCCGCTGAACATTCTAAAATTTATAACAATGCTTCGTTATTACACAACATTTCATTCGCTTTAAGTTCAATTTCCAATTCAAGAAATTCACAAGCATCTATAAAAAAACCAACGGAATCAACGTTGTTGGAATCTCCAGATATATCAAATGAAGTGACGAAAAACATTCCAGGAAGAGATCTTGTCAAACTAATAGAATCAAAATTTGGTTCTTTAATTGAATTTAAAACTTTATTCTTAAACTCTGCAAAAGCTATTAATGGTGATGGATTTACATGGCTTGTTGCTAGAGGAAAAGATCATGGTTCTTCAAACTCTGCATACAAATTGACTTTTGACGGTTTATACATCCTCAACACTTATAACGCCGGGTCACCTTTGAATTCAAATAGAACAGGTATCTTAGATACAACTTCAATTTTACAAAATGATACCATAATGAGCGTTGAACAGGCAACTTTGAACAAAAGTTATGACGTTAAAACCACATATCATTCGATCTTGGCTATCGATGCTTCTCCAAAAGCATATCTATACGACTATGGTGTATTCGGTAAATCTCTATATTTGGAAAATTTATGGAATTCTATAGATTGGGATGTTGTTGCAAATAGAGTTCCTGAAGATACTCAAGGTGTCTTGTAATAAAACACAAAAAGACAAAAAAACATCTTCTCAAACTGTATATATAAATATATCAATAATTAGACTGATGAATTGTGTTGTACAAAGAGGTTTTTAATCCAATGTGTAGTAGAAATAAAAAATTAATGTCTTCTATATAAACGAAATCAACACACACAAACACACACACATAAACTGGCAAAAAAAAAAAAAATCAAAAACAAAATATTTTATAAAAGATTGACAAAATAAACTACCCAAAGCCCATTTACAAAACATCAAAATCAAAAAGAATATAAAACCTCATAAATTTTTTTTTTTTTCTTATTCTTTTAATTCTTGGATCTTCCAACTTTTAAACTCTTGACTCTTCTTAATAATGAATTTCCTGCTCCTCCACTTGAAGTATTTGGTTTAGTCTCTTCAAATTTTAAAACTTGATCCTCTTCAGCATCATGGAATTGATCATCGTTATTGTTATAATCATCATCTTGATCATTATCATTATAAAATCCACCACCATTCGAACTATTATTACTAAAAGCACGAGATCTTTGTGATGGTGGACTTAATTTTTGCCTTAGTGATTTTTTTCTACCTAATGAAGATTTTATAGCTTCTTCATTTGCAATTTTTGGTGCAACTGGTGCACCATCCAAAAAAGTTGATGATCCTAATCCAAGTGTTGTACTTCCATGAATTGGAGTTGAATTGGCATTTGTATCCAAATGAGTAATGTTCTTATTTGTTTTGATTGCATCAACTGTAGCCTGAGATCCATTGTTATGTTGATACTGTTTCTTCGTCACCGATGTTGTATATAAATCATCATCTGTATCATGACGACCTTGAATATAGTTTAAAGTTGCATCTTTTGAATCAATTGGTCCTGAACCTCTGATTGAATTATTTGGTCCATCTGCAGGAAATGCCAAGACAGGTGCAATTTTCGTATTCTTGTTACGATGTGGTGTACATGCATCAAATGGACCATCATGATGGAAAGCACCTCCAAAAACTCCAGTAACGTCCAATTTATCAATGGTATCAACGTTTTTTGGTGGAGGTTCGGTATTTTTTTTCTTTGAAGATCTTGAACGGTGTTCTTTGGAAGATCTTGAACGATGTTCTTTATCTCCATGATGACGTTCATGACGATTATGTGAGCGACTTTCACTATGATGACGGGATAATGATGAATCAAGTGGACGATCTGATCTACGTTCCGATCTATGAGATGATGAGATTGGCACACGATGAGATCTTGACTGTTCAGAAGAACGACTTTCACCTGGCCATTCTCTATTTGCTCTTGTTCTATGCTCAGACACATTTGGAGGAGTTGGACGTCTTGATGATGACGATGTTGATGAGGATGAATTTGGATTTTTCTCTCTTGGATATTCATTTGGTCTGGTTCTACCAGCGGCTTCTTCATAAGTTGGAGGTAGATCCGAACCAGTTGTTCTCGTAGTGGTACTATCGGCTCTTTCTCTTTCTCTTTCTCTTTCTCTTCTTATTCTTGATTTCTCATCGGTGTTGTAGTAATCGGTTGTATTGGATCCATTGGAATAGGTTGGTGGGGTATGATGGGAATCTCCTGTGGATTCGGCAGATAGTGCCTCTTGGAATGGATTGTTGGAAGAACGGCGTGGAACTGTCATTCTGCTATAGAGAAGAAAAAGATGTTGTTAGTTTCTATGTCTTTATGTGTTCCTGTTTTGTTTTGAGAAGGGTAAAAGAGGGAAAAGTTTTTGTTTTTGTTTCAACTTGATGATTAAAAGGGGAAAGGAAGGAGGGGGCTATAACGGTGGGAAAAAAAAAACAACTTGTGATGACGTGAAATTTCCACACTAAACCTTGCTTTTTCTATGAGACTTTTCAAAAGATAATCTGCAGACAAAAAAAAAAAACCCCCCGATCGTGAACGATTGGACTATAAGATTTTTTCAAGCAATATTTCTATTCTTAAACAAAGCTTGCTGTCCGATTTTTTCTTCTTTCCATCTTTTTGCTGTTTTTCTCTCCCTTGAAACCCTTTTTTTTTTTTTTTTTTATTT
>JAJLXG010000050.1:0-49530 GCA_030571235.1 Wickerhamomyces sp. yHMH26
AGAAACCAAGATTTTACATCGAGTTATTCTCAGGACTGGATTTACCAGTTCACTCCTATGTTCCTATCTCAGGTTGATTGCAGCTGGTAGTTACACCATGCTGTGTTTTCTAATATCCTCAAAATTTCATTGACTGATAGTATGATGTTTCAGATTCTTTGGTTTTTAAGTAGCTTTGGGCGTATGATCTAATTCTTTCAAATCCATACACTTGAAGTCTAGCAGCTCCAAATCTTCTGAGTTTACGCAGCATCAATATACTCTCAATGTAGTCATTTCGTCTAAGGTAGTCTTCTTTGTTCTCAAATCTTGGTAGAATCAAATCAATGTCCAGTCTGACTCTGCCACTTCCGGGGTTTACAATTTGGCTCATAGAGGAGAATCAGAGGCTGTACTCTACAATAAGACAATGAGCTGAAAATATATAAATTAGATAATTGCTTAAGCAAAAAAAAAAAGAAAACCGCGAGGAAAACGAAGCTCCACAGGAGGTCGAGGGTTCGATTCCCAATGTCCACATCCAAAAAATCCCTTTTTCAGACCAAGGGTATTTCGCCATAAAGCATTCCAGCTGTGTTTTTCCTTCAGAAGTGATTATATAATCATGGGGGCTTGCCGTTAAACAATCAAGTTCAAGTTTGGGCCTGCTCGCCAAAGAGACAGGCTAGAAGCGGGTGCTATCGGAACAATATATGGTGATCGACATGTGTTGCTGATAGAAGTTCATGAGCCGGGGCTAGGTTGGTGTCGGTCGAGCAGTCGGAATACCAGAAAACATCACTGGGGGGTAAAAGCGTGCTCCTGATGAGACGGGTAACATTTGTATAGGTTTCACAGAATAAATACCATTTAAAAGAAAAGATACGTTACAACAGCTTTCAACAGACACTAGTTTGATCAATTTCTGACCAGTATGAGTAAACATACTACGGTTGGACAGGAATCGCCTCCTCGAACCCCGTCACAACAAACAAGCGAAAACCACCTAGAAGGTACCCAAAATACATCAGAAAGCCAGGCTAAAGCCTCATCTAGCAAACAAAAGATGAAAAACATTTCAAAAACCCAAAAAACTCAAAAAGAAGGCTTGTCTTATGTTTCAGTTGCCGCCTCCAGCTACAAAGCAACTTACACCTCGCCAAATACAAAGCTTAGTCAAACTCTATTACAATTTCAAAGAGAGGGTGTTCCCCAGGAAATCACTAATCGCTATATGGATTTTATCAGTATGTCCAACTCATCCGAAAAAGACCTACACAAAATGAATTTCGTACCAAGAGTTATCCTCGATTCAAATGGGGCTCCATATTCTCTTGCCAACACCATCAAGCCGGAAGAGATGATTCAGGCCATTTCCAAAAGCCTAGAATCTGAGATCCAAACTCTCAAAGAGTATGTTAGCTCAGCTGCCAGCAACTACTCAAACAGTCATCCAGCCAGTGACAATGATCTAAAGGAACTCACTTTAAAGCAATCAAAGATCACAAAACTGACTTCTTTCTCCTTGCCTTTCAACAAACAAGATGGTTACTTTTATCTTGTTCCAGGCATGAAGCACCAAAGAAATAATCCATTCTCCACGGAGGAACTTGCAAAAACTCAAATTGAATGGCTGACAGAACAAACGTTTAGCCTGCCAACTCACAACAACTCCACATTCAAGCTTCAATCACAATCCAACCAAATCAATGACATCTCCAAGTTATTGTTTGTGAAGATTGAGATCAATGCTTTAGCTGTCAGAAGCGTCCTTAAGATGGAAATCTTGCAACAATTATTCCACACCACTGAGGACGTTCAATCCAAAGTAAAAATTTTGAATAAAGATGACATCAAATTTACCAACAATGAACATTGGTTAGTCTGGTACGCTATTTTGGAAAATAACTCAGCTCAAATTCCACGTCATTCAATTGACAACACTGGTACTTTGATCACATGCAAAATTCTTAATCCAGAGAACAGAGAATCTCTCTATTGCAAATCCACGACTTCAAAGCTATATCAACAAGATGATGAAGAATAATAATATATAAATTGCCGATCAGTTTATTCTCCAAGGTTTGAATGAAGAAGATAAACTGAATACTCTATATGATTGTTATGAATTGAATCATGATGCTATTTCCTTCCCTCGGTGGAATCTGCTCGATGGAAAGTTTTTCCGCTGGAACACAAAGGCTGACAACCAAGATGTTAGAGAAGTCTTTGGGCTTCCAAGAGATCTGGCAGACATAGCAGACACGATAAACTCTGAGATCCTCCACAACAACGGATTTACCTGTCATATCAAACTCGAACATTTCATCTATCCATTCGAAATTGATTGGCTGGAGGCTTGGTACACGTTCAACAAAACCCAAGATGCTGATTCATTCCCAACTTTCAGAAAATTAAGTAAAGAAGAAATGGATCAAATCTGGATGTCAAACCTTCATGCTGCTAAAAGATCACTGGATAGAAATTGTCGAGATCTTGCTGAAGAGATCATTTTCCTTGAATCATTCAGACAGTGGTTTTAAATTCCACCACACATATTCCACTCCACTTCTCAGATCACAACGTCCTCCACATATCCCTGATAATTTGCACACAGAGGAGAATTGGGCACTCTACTGGAAATATCTGGCGAAAGTTCAAGGCCCAAAGCCTGGGGCGCTAGAACCACTCCAAAGATTCAGCCTGGGCTACTATGATCACAAATTCAATTTCAGTCATGCTCCATTAGAAGAGCTTCCACACAAACACAGACCAGAATGTTGTTTATGAGGCAAAACTCCAGAAACACTCGAACATCTTTTCACATCCTCCTACTTCTCCAAGTCTATTTGGGTATGGGGGAAGGTCTGCCACATCCAACACTGCGACAACTGACTCTATGTCTTGATGGTGACTTTGATTATTATTACAGGATGTCTTCTTACATTGAATTGGTATGGAACCTGAGAACCAAACGCCGTTATCACAAGCACGAAGCACCTTCTCCTTCTCTCACAGCTTCCTCCATCCAATCCATGGTTTCTTGGTTTCTTCCAAAGAAATAAAATAAATCCAATTACTACAGATATTGATTAACATGACATCATCCAATGGCATCTGATTCCATTCAGATCCCATCACTGCTTCGACATCCTTAATCACGACCCCTCACAAAGTGAATTCATTGATTAATTGATCATCCCACTCCCGTCTGTGAGACCTAAATCTTATTTGCTATTGATAACAGAAAAGAAATCCGCTTCCTCTGCTTGGTTTTTGAATACTTTCCAAGTGGTTTGTTCATACTCTTCTAGAGATATGGTTAAGTTAATTAATTGGTTTGATTACATTTATATAAGGCTACACAGAATACATACGTTATACTGAAAAAAAGAAGGCGAATTGAGGTTACCCTACGTATATTTTTCACGGGTAAAAGTGGAGCTGGTACTTTTGTTGGTGTCAAGTCATTTCAAGTAAGACTGCCAATTGGAATTTAAGAGGAGAAAAATTGAATCTTTGAGCTCATTCTGCTTTCCTCGAGTTCGGAAAGGACTTATTATCATCATTTGATCTTCAGCTCAAATGCTTCGTCAAAATGCAAGAAAGCCAACACTCTACAAGTTAAACTGCGTTTCAATACCCAGAAACCACATCAAGACCCTTTTATTCTTTCACAGGCGACTCCAATCGACAAAAGCAGCTCTTCATGCTCTCAATACCAACACTTTGAAGAAAACGTACGAGGATTCATCTATCCCGGAGTTGTCGTTCAGGTGGTTCTACGCTACTGATATTCCGAATAGCATGCCTGAAGAATACAAATACAGAAAGACAGATACACCACGGAAGTTTGCTCCATTTTCTCTGAGGGACTCGAAGAACCTGGAAAGAGGATACCAGAAGTTGCTTTATGATGAGGCTGATGCTTTGAAAAAGAAGTTTCACAAGATACCATTGAATGAGGACTTCCTTTTTGAGGTTGATTTAAGGACAAAAGAGTTGTACCCTGTATATTGGCCTGGTGCTGTCTATGAAGTCAGAAGAGGTACATGGTTCAATGACGATGGTCAGCCGTTGAGAGAAGAACTATCTGATGAACTCGAAAAGGGATTTCTAAATCTCAGGCCCTTCGAGAAGCTAGATGCGGGTCCTTCCGGCAAGATTGACCAAAAGAACCCAATGACCAAGAGGAAAGAAATTTATAATCTGGAAGGGTTTGAAGAAGGAAAAATTGTCATTTATGGGGAATCACGCACTGCTTGCATCCTGAAAGAGCTTGCAGGTGGATCTCTCCAATTGAGCTTTTTGAAGAAGATCGAATCTGGCCCTGTTCCAGGTGGTGATCGAGTCTTTAGGGGATTTGAGAAGACATCAAAAACACAGAACGTCTCCACGAAGAACAAAGACACGCTATCATCATTGTTTGAACTCGAAATCACTCAGATTCTTGGTGACAAAGCGGGACTTACCTCAAAGAAATCTACGGAGGAATCGACTGCAACTGCTATGAGTATTGAACTAGAAGAGGATTACAACTTAGATGAAGGTGAGCCAGGAGAGACAAATGAAAGAGATGTGGATCATTTAATCTTTTGCGTTCACGGTATTGGACAAGCTTTGGGCACGAAGTTTCAAGGTGTGAATTTCGTTCATACTGTGAACATCTTGAGAAAAAACATCAAAGCTGCATATAGTAATAACAAAGATTTGCAGAAGTTATTGCACAATGATTCCAATTGTCGTATCCAAGTGTTGCCAATCACATGGAGACATAAAGTTGACTTCAAATCCGATGAGGCGCCTGAAGAATACGACACAAATGGCAAGAAGAGATTGCCATCGTTACTGGATATCACAGTGGATGAAATCAAACCAATGAGAAACCTCTTGGGTTCAGTCCTTCTTGACGTTTTGTTGTACTATGAACCGAAGTATTTCAATGATATCTTGGATGAGGTTGTGAAGCAGGCTAACGACGTGTATGCATTGTACAAGGAGAGAAACCCAAATTTCAAAGGTAAAATTAGTTTTATTGGTCACTCACTGGGTTCTGCCATCACTTTTGAAATTTTGTCTATGCAGCCTGACGAGGTCAAGGATTCAAAACCAAATTCAAAGTTTTTGAATTTCCCAGTTCACAATTATTTCTCTATTGGTTCTCCTGTTGGGGTCTTCAACTTGATGAAGAGAAAGAACATTGGCTCTAGAGAGTTGAACGGTGAGTCTACAGAGATTATTCAGACTCCGAAAGTTGAAAATTTCTACAACATCTTCCATCCATGTGACCCCGTTGGCTATAGATGTGAGCCATTGATCTCCACCGAGTTCAGGGAGTTTCAACCTGAATCAGTTCCATTTCTGATTGAAGATTTTAACAAGCAGATAACATCATTTGCCAAATACAGTGAGACAATCCAGAACAAATTGGTGTCTAATGCCACTGAAATTTGGAATAGTATAACTTCAAATGTAACCACCGCGGGATTGAGTTCTAAATATTGGAGTGGTTCTGCTGAAGCTAAGAAAGAGATCGAAGCCGCAAGTGCCACTGACTCTGATAAGATAAAAGTTCAAGAGAAGAAAGTGGAGTCTGAGGGAAAGAAGAAGAAAAGAAGCGTTGCGCTCAGAGAGGACCAACTGAAGAAACTGACGAGTTTGAACTACAATGGAAGAGTTGATTACGCTCTTACACAAGGTTTGTTCGATTTCTCTATAGTGTCATCAATCAGTGCTCATGTTAGTTATTTTGAAGACGAGAACACAGCGGCGTTCATTCTCAGAGAAACACTGACCAAACAGGAGCCCGTGAAGGAGAAGAAAGCTAGACTATTGAAAGTAGAGGAGGCTAAATAGATAGATATAACTGATTGATTCATGCATGTAAAACTAAAGTAAATCATCCAAGGATTGCTCAGAATCCTTCTTGATCAGATCCAGCATTCCTTCTGGCAATATTGGCCTTCCCTCAGAGTTCAAAACATAACGGAATGGCATCTCCGTAGCCTCGTTCTTGTTGAATCTGAACTCCGGATAATCGATGAATTTGATATCTTCAAACTTCTTTTGGTTCCTAACGATGAGCTGTGTTGTTCTGACAGCAGTATCAGTTGTCATTTGCTTATTACCTAGTCTTCTACCGACAAAACCATATTTTCTTCTCAACTCACCTGTCCTATCTCTTGGTGGATGGTCACCAAGAATACCACCAAACACAAAGTAGTCAAATATACCAGCGTCTTCTGGCACTAAGTCCACAGTTGCAGAAGGATCTAACAAACAGACTCTTTCCTTCACGATCGGTAGCTTTTCGGTTCCTATTTGCGTCACTTCATCGGTGGTCCATTGCAGACCAAGGTCTCTGAGTTGCTTTGGGATGTCTTCTTCAGTTGTGCCTTTTGGTAAAGAAGTTAAGAAAAGGTTGTCCTTACCGACCTCCTGGATAATGGTGGAGTATTCTAGGACGACCCATTCGGTGAACCCTGCTTCCATGTGCTCAATAACGTATTTCATCTTGTACTTTTTGGAATATATCTTCAGCTCGATGAGATAGAAGTAATTTTTTTTCTTTAAAAATTTCCCGGAGCTCCGGATGGTGGAAGTTGTCTACAATAAAAACAAAACAAGACTACAACCACTTCATAGCTCATAGCTCATCTTGATTAAGCTGTTTTGCTATTGACGTTTTCTTTCTCCTCATCGGATTCGATAGCCTTCAAATCATAATTCTTCAACCCCTTTGGAGTCCCCAACTGTGGTGTGTTCGTGAGGTATGAATTCGTGCTCAAGACTCTATTTGCCGGAGTCCTCGTATGCACCATGCTGTGTCTTGATGATGGAACCCTGGTTTCTGTAGCCTTGTGCAACGAGGTGAGTTGGGCATTACCAACTATGTTCGTTAGTTTTTCAAGCTGGATCTGGGATATCTTGCTAGTCAAACTCTCGACTTGTTCTGATAACTGTTTAAATTGATCATAGCGTTGTGCGTAGACCTCGTTTAGTGATTCTAGTTTAGTTTCCAATTTTACCTTGGCCGTTGTGAGCTCTGAAAGGTCTTGCGATATTATTTCAGCTCTAGTTTGGTTGAATAGCTTTTGTCTCAAACCTTCAATCTCTCTATCTTTCGATTCTATTTCTACATTCTTCTTTTCTAGCTCAAGCTTATGTGTTTTGGATTCCGTGTTGGATTGAGATGTGGATAACTGAGCTAGAACATCTTTCAACTTGGATTCTAGTGTGGACTGCAAAAAAGAGTGTGATTTAGAAAGCTGTTCCGTTGCAAATGTGCTTTTTGAATGTAGTTCAAACAAACGTTCAAGTTTAATGAGTAATTGGCCATTGTCCTGTGATATCTTGAGTTGTTCAATGGTTTCTTCAACCTTTGTAAGGTCAAACTTTTCTGTAATATGGTCAAGGATGCGGCTTGAACTTTGATTTAAAGTTTTGTTCAAAGTTGATAACTCTTCTGCATGCGAGGTTAGGTTCAATTCCAAGTCTTTGAAATGTGCGTCTAATGCAGAGAAATCAGGTTGTATGTTCAATGATGCCAACTTTGAAAGTAAATCCTGCTGATTGTTCAAATGTAAATCACGAATGGTATCAAGAGATGCCAATTTTTCTTCAAATTTAGCAAACGTCTTCTCTGTTATTTGCTGTTTGAGTGAGGTTTGCAATTCTTTGATTTCAGATGACAATAGTCCAAGGTTCTCCTTGATTAGTGCACTTTGCAAACTATCTGTGTTTTGAGTGTCAATGCGTGACTTCAATTCTTCAATGATGTTGATCTTCAGTTCCGAAAGTGCTTTGAGTGAAGTATTATCAGGTGAGCTCAACCTTTTCTCCAATACGTCAAGTTTTGCATTGAGTGCTTGATCACTATCTTCTTTCTTTGTAAACGGTGCAATCAGCTCACTCACAATTTGCTTGAGCTTCTCCTCGCTGAGTTCGGATGATGGGCCACCATTAGCAACATTTTGTAATAGATTCTTTAAGTGCGAGTTGTTGTTCGAGGATCTCTCCACCAAGTTCTCCAACTCGATCTGCGTTTGTTTCACCGAGGTGTCAACGCCAGAGATGAGACTCTTCAATCCAATCTGCGTGTCGACGATCTTTCTCAATTGGTGTTCAACCTCACTATTGTCCACGTTCATGAACTTCAATTTGCCGGGAGACGTTGGACTTGTAGCATTCGAGTTGCTATTGGCATTACGGAGCATCTGCGGCGATAGCGGCAATGGTGGTGGGTTCCTCAATGGGTTACTGCTGTCCCAGATATTGTTTGCATTCTTCGTTGTCTGGGCGGGAGACGCCAGCGATGGAGAGAGCTTATGATTGATTTGGCGTGTAGGGGATTCATCAGGATCAATGTTTTCCTTCACACTGGAGTTATGGTTGTCACTCATTTTTGGAGAATTCAGCGTGTATGCGTAACTTGAGACGAGTGCTTCACGAGTTTCAAGCTTGTTAAAAGATGGTATTTCAAAAGTAAACAACGAAAAGTAAACAAAGTCGGATTACAATATTAGAATCACTAATATATCACGTGATGTGGTCGGGAAAATTGTGTCTCAAAGTTATCACAGTCAGAAACGGATTTAAAGTGGATAGCAGCTTGAAAGTACGCTAGCTTTCTATTGAGTCTGGATGCAAGTAGCACTTTATTCCATTCCTGCTCTCTACATTATTATTCTTGGGAGTGTTATCAATTTTATGGAATGAACCTGAGTCTTTCAGCAGTAAATTGCATACCGACATCTTTTTTCAAGCGTAATTTATAGTCTGGAAAATTTGCAAATTTCGACGCATTAAAGTTTTCAAGTGAAGAGGCTCAAAGATTAAAGTGGTGTTTACTGTTTTCTTCCAGTAACTATAAAGATGGCTAAATTTATCAAATCAGGCAAAGTTGGTAAGTATTTGGGGGCTCTCTCGGCTCAATCAATGCTTGCTTCCAGTGAAATGTGGATGAATTTTGAAATACTTTTCATACCATAGGATGAAGTTGAGGTATAGCCAGATCGTTGAACCATAAATGAAACCACAAGACTCATAGAATACAACCAGTGAGCTACCTATTTATGCCCAAGTCGCATTAAATGAAATGCATTTGCCAGACATAGACGCAATGTTGTGATATCTCATTGACAAGATAAAATCACTCCTCTCAAAAAAGTAAAGCAAAAACTCACATATTCTCATTTGACATTCATTGTAATTGTGGGTTATATCAACTCAAGTCACATCATCGTTATATCAACTTCTCTCCAAGTTCAAAAATCATAACAGCTCCTACTCTGTCACTTGAAACACTAGCATGGATTCATACCTTTATGCGGAAGCAATTTACTAACAGATTACCATAGCTATTGTTGTCAGAGGTCGTTTCGCCGGTAAAAAGGTTGTTATCGTCAAAGCTCACGATGAAGGGTCAAGAGCCCATCAATTCCCTCATGCTCTAGTTGCTGGTATTGAGAGATACCCATCCAAGGTTTCCAAGTCTATTGGTGCTAAGAAACTAGCTAAGAAATCAAAGGTCAAACCATTCATCAAAGCTGTCAACTACAACCACTTGTTGCCAACTAGATACACTGTTGATGTGGAAGACTTCAAAGCTGTCGTCACTTCTGAGACTTTCGCTGAACCAACCCAAAGAGAAGAAGCTAAGAAAATTATCAAGAAATCTTTTGAACAAAAATACCAGTCAGGTAAAAACAAATGGTTTTTCACCAAATTAAACTTCTAAGTTATCTAGTTTGAATAAATAGCATTTTAGAGAATTCTGTTATGTAGTGTAGTGCTCTCTTTAGATGATACTAGATGAGATCAATAAGCACAAAAATTCGAGATCTTCACAGTATATATGAAAATTATCAGCGATTTTTTTTGTCGCAGTTACCATTCATAACATAACTTATTCACTAACTATGGCAAATAGAATCGTCTCATGGCCAATTCTGCGAAGCGGAATAAGATACAAGTCCACGCAAAGAGCGGTTCTGAAGAAGCCCACTTATGATGTCAAGAGTATAACTGCCAATTTAGTCGATGTTATCAAAACAGCTTCGAAAAGAGAAGTGCCCAAAGCCATTATTGATCAAATCAGTCAGATACCTCAGAAACACAACATAGTGAAAGCGATCACGTCATCAATGACGAATATCTTACAAGAGAAGAACAAATTACAAAAGGACATCAAAAAAGCACTCAATGAGCAGTCCGACATCACAGATCTGAAAGAACAGCAAATAGAACTGAGAAACAAAGAGAAAGAATACGGAGCTCAACTCAAGTCAGCTCAAAGTGAACTTGAATCGATCTTGGATCAAGTTCCTAATGATCTACATTATTCAGTTAAATCAACAGAGGAGATTGTCGAATGGCTCAATCCAAAAGATAAATACATTTCTAACCCAATATTGGAACACAATAAGATCGGTGTTGATCTTGGGATCATTGACCTCAAATCAGCTTCTGTGACCAGTGGTGCATCATGGTACTATCTCCTAGATGATGGCGCATTATTAGAACAGGCATTAGTTCAATACTCACTGAGTCTTGCTAGAAAACACGGCTTCAAAATGGTTCTTCCTCCATCTATAGTGAGAAATGAAGTTGCAGATGCTTGTGGTTTCAAACCAAAAGATCAAAATAACGAGGAACAGAGCTATCTTTTACAAAATGGCGATTGGTGTTTGACTGGGACAGCAGAAATCTCATTAGCCGGTTTGGGAATTGATAAAGTCTTCAAAGAGAAGGATTTGCCCCATAGAGTGGTAGGTCTCAGTAGGAGTTATAGAGCCGAAGCAGGTGCTAGAGGAAAAGATACAAAGGGTATTTACAGGGTCCACGAGTTCACCAAAGTTGAGTTATTCGTCTGGGCTACTGGCAGACAATCTGAAGCAGAGCTTGAGAAACTCAGGGTTTTTCAACAGGACTTGATAAGATCCTTGGGAATAAGTGCTAAAGTCATCAACATGCCTTTCAACGACCTGGGTGCGCCAGCTCACAAGAAATACGACATCGAGGCCTGGATGCCAGGAAGAGGAGCTTTTGGGGAAGTAACCTCATCGTCGAACTGCACAGACTACCAATCCAGAAGACTCAACACCAAGTACAAGTCATCAGAGGGGAAGAACCTGTTTGTCCACACGTTGAACGGGACTGCGATGGCTGTTCCTCGTGTGATAGTTGCGCTGATTGAGAACTTCTACGACCCACAGACCAACAGAATCCAGATTCCAGAGGTGCTGCGCAAGTTCATGGACGACAAGGAGTATATAGAGAAGCAGTAGAATAGTAAAACATGGTGAGATGTCGTGATCATTTTGGCTCTCAGCTCAGTAGGTCCGCAATCGGCAAAAAAATAAAGAAAACAACAAAGCACAAAAGTGAACAAAGGCGAACAGGACAGAAATCCCGACTGACGGCCTAAGGCAGAGGAAGCCTTGACGTTTTTAAGTGCCACTGAGAACAACAAAGCAACATGGAGACATTTGCAGCCATTGAAAAGATCAACTCAACACAAAACATCACGATTGAGGAGTTCGAAAATGGGAACATCAACTTACAAGACGTGATGGAAGAGGTGAGATACCTCAAAGATCAAGTGAGTGAAGGTCTTCAACACTACGATAGAGGTGGAATACTAACCACCTCGATGCAACAGATAGCCACGATAAGGCAAGAAATGACTGTTTTCTTAACAGGACTCTCGTCTTTAGACGGAAGTTACAAACGTGAGTGTCACTTTCAGTACTTTGTATCATAACTTTAATGGATTGAAACTAACTCCAAAATCAGCACAACAGATATTTGAAGCAAACGTGCAAAGAGTGACGGTATTACAAAAGACTTTGGAAGACTATGTTGACAGGTACAAGAAGTTATGTCCACTTTTGGAGTTAATGAACAAGGAATTGAACCTACGAGTACCTGAGAAGCAGAATCCAAGTGTGAAACCACCAGCTCCGCCCGCACCACAGCTCACAAGCACAAACCCCAACCCCCATTCCATCACCACACAGAAGAAAGTGGCTCCCAGAAAGCGAAACCATAGCAAGAAGAATAGCTCTGCAAGCACGCCTTTGAACGTTCACGGATACAATGCTGATAACGTTGGTGTTCTCAACAACAACAACAACAACAACGGAAGAAAACCAGAAAATGGAACAGAAGGTCAGCCCATTCTGTTATGAACACACGAGTTTGTGCCTAGGATTGAAACCATGTGATGATTTTACTGATAATCTCAGAGTAGAACTCGAACTCGTCGTTATGTTTCTCGACTTGTTTCTCGGTGTGAACTTTTCTAATCTGCCTACTGAACAAAAACCAAAAAAAGTAGGTCTGATCTCTTCAAATGGAATCCACCAAAAGCTCATAACTCATTCTCTTCATCAGTAATGAAAACCCCTATGAGCCTCATGTTGTTTCCTATACTGACCGCACTGTTCGCAATGCTTCAATTCACAGAGCAAGCGACTCAAGAGTCTCAGCATTTGGTGGAAAAGTATGCTGAGGCCACGAGGAAGTCATTGCTTTGGGGTCCTTACAGACCAAACGCGTACCTCGGGATCAGACCACGTCTACCGAAGTCAGTCGTGAGTGGGCTCTTCTGGTTCAATGCCGATGATGTTTTGAACGTTGCAAAGATCAGACATTACTGTGATCAATCGCTGGATTTTAAAGGATTCGGCTGGTCGAAGTACGACCCAAGAACTGGCGGTTCACAGTTCTTCAAAGACAATGAGTTTGGTATCGATATCACAACTGATTTCGTTAAAAATGACGATGGAAATTGGGCTGTGAGAGTCAAGGGACAACCAAGACCAGGTTTCGAGAATAAGACCACGTCTATTGTGTTTTATGCTGGATTGGAAGGTGACGGCATGCTCACATCAGCTTACGGTGAGCCAGAAGCTGGTTTCAAAGCAGGTGAAACTGTGAAATTGATTGGACATTCGAGCGAATTGGGCGATTTTACACTGGATATCACAGATGGACCAAAGACGAATAAACACAAGCACATCCCAAAAGGTCGAATTATTGAGAAAAATTTAAACCCAAGAAACACACATTATGCCTCACTGAATGTTCCTGATGACAACACATGGCAAGCTTCTGAGATCTTCAACGTTTTTTTGCAAGAATCAGTGAAACTATTGACACAAACACATCCTGATTTACCATTTACTCCTGATCCTGCTTCTTTGGTATCATTAAGAAACATTAATGGGTTCAGTGGGAATTTACATTTTGTTCAAAAACTGTTCACTGGGGCTTTTGAGTTTGATATCTTGTACAATACCGAGAATAGTAAGCATCAAATCCTAGAAAGTGAACTGGCCACTTTGATCAACTCAACTTTGGATCATTTCGATCGCAGATTTGACGAGTCTTTTGAACTTCAAGAACCGTTTACTTCAGATGCGTACAAAGTATTTGCTAAAGAAGTGTTATCAAATCTACTCGGTGGTATTGGTTACTATCATGGAGATGTCCTTGTTGATAGAAGCACTGATTTTAACGAGGAAACGTTTGAACAGATCAAACTCACTGGTCAAAAAGAAGGACCACATGAATTATTCGCAGCTAGTCCAAGTAGAACGTTCTTCCCCAGAGGATTTCTATGGGATGAAGGATTCCATTTGATCCCAATGATGGATTATGACTTGGATCTAGTACTCGAGATCTTCAAGAGTTGGTTCAATTTGATAGATGATGATGGTTGGATTGCAAGAGAACAGATCTTGGGACCAGAGGCAAGATCAAAAGTTCCTCCTGAGTTTCAAGTCCAGTCTCCAAACGTTGCAAACCCACCTACCCTTGTCCTGATTCTTGTGGACTTGGTCAAGAAGGCCAAGAGAGCTGCCAATGAAGATTTCTTTGACGTTCTTGGTGATATTAATGAACCACAGCAGATTGAAGAGTTCAGTGATTTTGAATTCAGTGGTATAACAGATGCTCATTTGAAACACCCCGAACTCTTGATAAAATACGCTCAACAGATCTATCCAAAGATCCAATTGCATTATGAATGGTTCAGAAAGACACAGAGGGGAGAACTTGACGATTTTGAAAGAACACCAAGTTCACGCGAGGCTTACAGATGGAGAGGAAGGACTTTCCATTATTGTTTTCCAAGTGGTCTTGATGATTATCCAAGAGCAGATATCCCAGATATTGCTGAATTGAATGTTGACTTGATAAGTTGGATCGGTATCATGACTAGATCGATGAAAGAGCTCGCAGAGTTATTGGATAAAGATGAAGATAAGGTGAACTATGCCAAGATCGAGAAAGACATCCAAAAGAACATTGAGGAATTACATTGGTCTGAGGAAGATCACACCTATTGCGATGTTTCAGTCGATGCCGTAGATGAAGATGAGTTTGTGTGTCATAAAGGTTACATCAGTCTTTTTCCATTCTTATTGCAACAAATAGAGCCGGGGAATCCACACATCAAAGCTGTTGTTGAACTGATCAGAAACCCAGAAGAGCTATGGACGGATTATGGTGTCAGATCATTGTCCAAACAAGATAAATACTACAAGACTGCCGACGACTATTGGAGAAGTCCAATCTGGTATCCAATCAATTTCTTGATTCTTGAGGCTCTTGAATTCTATGGATCAGGAACAAATGGGGAGCTTCTTGATGCAGAAACAAGAGACCTTTTTGCTGAAACATATTTCTCACTAAGAGTGAACCTAGTTGAGAACTGTTTCAAGAATTGGAAAGAGACCGGATACATCTTTGAGCAGTATGATGACTTGACCGGTCTGCCTCGTGGTGCTAAGCACTTCACTGGCTGGACCTCGCTAGTTGTTTCCATAATGAAAAAGCCACACAGCATTGCGCAGCAATAAATATATGGTTTTTGTCTGTTGATAATTTCATCGTAGTAAAGCGGAGCCAAATGACAACAAAAAAAAAGATGAACAAACAAACAGTTAAAACTTTTACAAAAAGTACAAAGTTATGCCGGGCAGCAAGCGAGAAAGCTATGGCTTCTCCAAAGAGAGAGATGTCGAGAAAGAACAACGCACAGAGCATCCTGATGTCCAGTCCAAACGTAAAGAGACTATAAGAAGAGCAAGGGAACGCATTGCACAGTTGAGAAACAAGAAACAGAGTTCTCCCGCACCTGAAGCACAAGCAGAGACCTCAAAGAGAGACTTCATAGGTAGGGGTTTGAACGTTGAGCTCCATCCTCTGCTCAGTGGCCAGCCTTCAACTTCACCGCCACCTAAGACTAATCCCAACCTAACGACAAAGACCAAGAGAGGCTTCGTACAGAATCCATACCTCCAGGACGTTACTTCCACCAGAAAGAGAAGAGATTTGAAGTTCAACGAGCCTGGTAAATACATCGAACAAGCGGATGAGTTAAGGAAGCAGGAGAAATTGGTCGCATTGAAGAAGAAGATCGAACTTACGAAGAAATTAAGTGGACTTGAACCCGATACGGCGTTGAGAGAAGAATCTTATAAAGTATCAAAGCCTCCACAGATAGAGTGGTGGGATAAGCCATTTGTTTATGAGGATAATTATAAGAAGATCAATCTTGATGCAGTGTCAATATACATTCAACATCCAATCCCCGTGAACGCACCATGGGAACGTCATTTACCACCTCCAAAACCATTGTTCCTCACAAAGAAAGAGATGAAGAAGATGAGAAGAATCGATCGTGCGGAAAAATATCAAGAGCTGCAAGACAAGATCAAATTGGGGTTGGAACCTGCTCCTAAACCAAAAGTGAAGTTGAGTAATTTGATCAGTGCTTTGACCAATGAAGCGATTGCTGACCCAACTGCAGTTGAACAAAGAGTTAGAAGAGAAATTGCAGAAAGGAAAGAGAAACATGAAGAGACTAATCTTGCAAGAAAGTTAACAAAGGAACAAAAACATGATAAATTGGAAGAAAAGTATGAAAAGGATCTATCGAAAGGTTATTACACCACCGTGTTTAAGATCAAGAGATTGGTTCATCCAAGTCACAAGTTCAAAGTTGATAAAAACGTTGAACAATTAAAACTTGTCGGAACTTTATGTTATGGCCCTGATTTTGCACTAGTAATTGTGGAAGGAAGTGAAAAGAATATCAAATTTTTCAAGACATTGATGACGAGGAGAATCAAATGGGATGAAAGCGTGGAGATTGACGGTGAATTATTCAACCTGCAGAACAACACTTGTGATTTGTTATGGGAAGGTCAATTGAAAGACTTCCATTTTAAAAAATGGTCTATTTACAGAGCAGATGATGAAGATAATGCACTAGGTTATCTATCAAGATTTAATTGTGATAATTACTACAGAGCTGCTAAATCCAGGTCCTGATTATGGCAAGATTGAATCATTGTGTTATTTACAAGATGGCATAGTAAGGTATTGGGCTTCTCTTAGTTCTCAGCAATCTTGGCCAAGATCTCTGAATCCCTGAATAAGATAACTTCATCATCACCAACTTTGATAGTAGAACCACCGAAGGCTGGAATTAAAACGGTTTCACCAACAGCGACGTTAGGAGTGACTTTGTTTCCGTTGGTGTCGGTAAAACCTGGACCAATGGCAAGAACTTTGGCTTGGTTAAGTTTCTCAACGTTCTTTTCAGGAAGAAGAATACCGGAAGCAGTTTTGGCTTCAGCTTTGACTCTTTGGACAAGAACTCTGTCTAGCAATGGAACAATGGAGGAAGCGGCTTTCAAGAGAGACTGAGGACTTAAGTTAGTTACATTCTTGAGACATGACAAGAACCTCAACATAAACATACCATATTATAACTGGAGAACTGGAGTGAACTGACTGAAACAATCTTAAGAAATCGCTTCGCTTCGAAATTTGTGATTTTTTCTGGAAAATTCATCATCCGCAAAAAATCCGCGAATTCTGCGAGGTGATGATTCAGCGCTGATTCAGCAGGATTTTCTCCAGTTCAAGATTTATGGGTGAAATCTGAAAGGGAAAGTGACGTTGGTTCGAATTGCTTTCAATTTCATACAATTAACTTCATAATGGGTGCTGCTTATACTATCTTTGGAAAACAAGTCGCTTCGCACTGGGTGAGTTCAATTAGTTAGCATACATCTGATGTTTTGTCTGTGGAGCTTTACGTTCCACTTATCATGCCCACCGAGTATTCTTTTGTATGGAGAGTCATGTATATACTAACATCTCTGTGCGCATAGATCTCAATTGCTACTCTAACAACTGTCATTGGTGGTGTTGCAATTCCCAAGTTCATTCCATCTTCAGGCGAACCAACACCAAGTAAAGCTCCAGAACCAGTTGTTGCTGCTCCAGCAGCTGATGATATTGATGTTGAGAAATTGTTGAACGATTTCTTGAAGGATAACGAGGAGAAGAAATAGTTTGAAATAGATGCATATATACGAATGAGACGTTAAATTATGTTGTTCTTTTCTAGATATACCGGGTTTTTTAAAATTACATTACACACGATTATAAATTAGATCAAACAAGAGACTGATTGTTGGCTCCTGAAGTAGACCATCGAAGATAATAAACAGTCTCGATTGCTGAATAATCTAATTATTCTTCACACATCAAACAATGACTGGTGGAGCTTTTAGTCGTTGTATTAAATCTTCCCACCAACGTCATGGTCTTGAATATTTCGGAAGCATCATCGCAATTGGCTTCGGACATTAACTTAGGAAGCGGAGTATGTCGAATATGCTCTTCATCAGCTTCAAACCTAGAAAAGTAGAAAGGTTACTTAACCATTCCGCGTTCGAATCTCGGGGTGCTGACATTGGATTATTCACCTGTTGAGTTTGTAATCCATAATAGACTGTCTGTCATTACTTATAACTTTGAGTAGAAAGTCTGGGGCCAGATTGTCTGTCATTACTTATAACTTTGAGTAGAAAGTCTGGGGCCAGATTGTCTACAGACCTGCTTTCAGTATTAGAACTACTGACAAAAGTTTATAAAGAAAAAATCCGATTTCTGCTTCCAATAGACAGCTATACTATTTCGCATTGCATCAAATAAACCTATAGTAAAGGTTTGGATCAAGTGTGATCATAACTGGGTTTGACGAAACACTCATTAGATCTCGTCATTCTAGCACAAAGAGATGAGGAAAGTTCACTCACCACTATGTAGTAGATATGATCCAGGTCTCTTTCATACCGTACTACATCAATTTTATCACTACGCTCAGCTTAATTCTAGCATCTCCCCTATTCAATTATATAACCGCGAACACGTTCTGTGTAATCGCATTGTTAATCTCCACTATATGACTTTTTGTTACCGGCGAAATTGGACCAAGACCAAGAACAATTGGCAAAGATCGCATAAAAGATCTGACAAAGATGCTTCCGCAAGAACTCATCAAGAACATCAAACTGTACAAAAACTTGTCGAATTACACCAGAGCTTCTGTCTGGCCTACACATCGTCGTGCTGCCGTGCTTATAGTGCTGTTTGTGGGGAATCTTGGTGAGCTTCGAGTATTACTGACGAAAAGATCAAGATCATTGAACAATTTCAGCGGTCATGTTTCTTTACCTGGTGGAAAAGTGGATTCAGATCAGGAGACAGCATATGAATGTTCTCGAAGGGAAAGCTTTGAAGAGATTGGATTACCATATGATGAAGAATTAGCAAAACAAGGCTTGCATCTTGAATATTTGAACACATTACCTTGTTATTTATCCAGAACTTTCCTCAGTGTATCACCGATTGTTTGTTTGCTGAAAAATAGAGAGGACGATAGAGAATGGGAAAAGATAAAGGATTTGAAGTTACTGTTGAACCCAGGAGAAACTGCAGGTATTTTCAGCATACCATTACTAGACTTGACTGAGAGACCAGAAAAGCCTACTGAATACATCAAAAAATCACTACATACGTACAAATGGGGAAGAATCAATTGGCCTTTGAAGCATTACTACTACCCATCCATCAACCAAGGTGAGATCAGCTGGTTGAACGAGATAGCAGATTTGAGTTCTGATGAGGAATCATTTATCGATGATATGTCCAAATCACACGATATAAGTGGGATCAAAGACCTTTGGGGTCTCACTGCACAGATTCTCAGTGATTTGGCAAGAATTAGTGTTAATAAATTGAGCACTTACATTGGAAATGAGAACTTGATCTATGGATTACACGAATTCGGTAATCAAATGAACCAACGTAAAAGAACAGACTGGGAAAGTGGAATGATAGTGAGTGAGAAAGGAAGGAACTTTGATGATGTGCTACCGAAACATATCTTCGAAAGTATAGCCAAGGAGTATAAGCTGTAAACCTTTGCAGACTGAGTATTCTGATACCGTACCTGCTTGACGTAGTTATCCCCGATTAGGCCACACTCCGCAGTAAAGAGTGTTACCCGCGTGCTCGGCTCGAAAGCATTTCGGGGCTGATAGAATTTGCTGGTTTTTTCCAGGAAAACATACGTAACGAAAACAAAACAAGTGGAAAGGCTCGATTAGTACTCCTTCACAGCGTTTAGAGCTAAATATTCTCTGTGCATTTAGGCTTGCTGTCGACTGACTGATCTCGAGACTCCTGTTATTGATACCGCCGTGGACTTTGCCTCCCGTTGCCTCACAATTCAGCCTTCCCCTTTCACAGTTGATAGGATTCCCCCAATTCTTGTTGATACACAGTGAGTCCAATTCCATCGCCATCAATCCAATTGCGAGATAGATCTGCTAACACACCCTCGAAGCTCAAAGATTTTGTAGAAACATACGTCGTTGAAGTTTACCAATACAAATCACATTGTCATCCATACCAAATCTTGAAAAAGGTGCAATATGGCTGAAGACACTAAAGAAGAGGTTGATAGGCCTGAAGAACCTCAGATAGAAACCAACGAGACTACAAAAACTACAAATGAAGATTCCGTGCCTGTGAAGACATCCGAAGACGACACAACTTTGTATCAATCGTCAGATCAGATAGACGGAAACACTACACCAACAACAACTTCTGTCCGAAGGGAATCCATTGATCCATCTGCTACATTGCCTGAATCACAACAAGAAGATGTCACTGAAGCAGAACAGACATCCGAGTTCCAACCGGCTCTACCCAAAATCAAAACCTCACTTCATGTGGAACTACAGCCTCATAGAAATGGAGGTCACTCAAGAGTCAGTTCGATCGTTTCTAACGCGTCTTTGAACTCATCACACATCTCATTCATAAAGAATTTCATCACTGCAATTACCGAACATAAAGAAGCCAAAAAATTGACGAATTTGATCGCTTCTGCTAAGAAGACGTTGGAGAAATTGGAGACATCCGGATTTCAATCGTTATATGTCTTTGACACTCTGAGATTGGCCTGTGAATCAAAGATCACTGAGATCGTCATACTGTCTTTAGATTGTTTTTCCAAGATCTTCACTTTTCAGTTGTTTGAACCAATTTTTGTTTCACCTTCTGGCTCCACTACTGCTATATCTGACGATGCCACTTCTAATGGGAACTCGGAGATCACCCCACCTCCAAAAGTTCCATTGATTGATGCTGCTATTGAAACGATTGCAAGTACATTTGATGGTGAAGGCACTGATCAAAAAATTGAAGTCCAAGTGGTCAGATGTTTGGTCGCTGGTGTTCTGAATGATGTTCTTCCTGCTCATGGACAAACTCTATTAAGGGCTGTTAGACAAATTTATAACATTTTTATCTTGTCCTTGAGTCCTTCGAATCAAGCCGTTGCCCAGGCTAGTTTAACACAAGTCGTTAATGTCGTTTTTGAGAAAGTGGAGAAACTACCAGGTGTCCACAACAGTAAAGGTAAAGCGAACTCTGTAAGAAAGAGTTCATCTTCATCATTGGCTGTTACTAATGGATATCCATCAAGGTCAGAGACCCCAACTCCGATCCCTGATTCAAATGGAGACGGGCCAAGGTTGACATTAGAAAACTTAAAAGATATCGATGATGATGAGGAGCGTGAAGCAGATCAACAAGGCTCTGTTGGTGATGAAAATGATGTCATTGTGAAAGATGCATTTTTACTCTTGAGAGCCATGTGCAGATTATCAACCAAACCATTAGATAACGATTCTTTGGATATGAGATCACACACTGTCAGATCTAAGTTGATATCGCTGCACATCATTCACTCTATCGTCAAAGAACATATTGACGTGTTCACCTCGAACAATGTTCTCGTCAAATCATCAAAGACAAGTTTGAAACTTGTTGATGCTGCTAGACAATACATCCAGTTGACCATAGCTAGAAATGGTGCATCTGCGATTTCTCCTGTTTTTGAGACTACACTTGAGATTTTCTGGTTGATAATGTCTAATCTAAGATCCCAATTCAAAGATGAGATTCCAGTATTTCTCAACGAGGTTTATTTCCCAGTCGTTGAGTTGAAATCTTCAACTCCACATCAAAAGAGATATTTTTTGATTATCATTCAAAGACTCAGCAATGATCCAAGAGCCTTGATTGAGTTCTACTTAAACTACGATTGTGATTCAAGATATCCAAATATTGTTGAAAGAGTTGTCAACTATCTCACTAAGTTGGCATTGACTAGAGTTGAGATCACTCCGCACCAAAAAGCGCAATACAAAGAACAATCTACAAAATCCATTGCAACATACAACTTGTCTCAACTGCCATTGTTGTCCATTTCAAAATTATCAGCCCAGTCACTTGATCAGAATCTACCGTATCCAATTGAATATGCGTTGAAAGTCCTGTCTTTGAGTTCCATTGTTGGTATCTTGAGATCGCTAAACTCTTGGACTCAAAAGGGTATTCTTTCAACGAATCCCACGACAGCTTCAGATATTGGAAGAAAGCGTTCATACTCCGGTCCACTGACTAGAAAAGCGTCGTCTTCATCAAATGTCCCACTTTCTCCGCTTCCCGTTGCAACCACTCCAACTTTGGAAGAGGTAGATGATCCGCAGAATTTTGAGAATTTGAAACAACGTAAGACCGCTTTACAAGAAGGTATCAGACAATTTAACTTCAAACCAAAGAGAGGTATTGAGTTTCTTTATAAAAATGGGTTCTTGGTGGATCTTGAACCACCTACAATTGCACGCTTCTTACTACAACAGCCAGGTTTGGACAAAGCTGTCATTGGTGAGTATTTGGGTGAAGGCGATGAGACAAATATTGCAATAATGCATGCCTTTGTCGATGAGATGGAGTTCAGCAGAACAAGTTTTGTTGATGCAATGAGAACTTTTCTTCAAGCGTTCAGATTGCCTGGCGAAGCTCAAAAGATTGATCGTTACATGTTGAAATTTGCCGAGAGATACTTGGATGGTAATCCTGGTGTTTTCGCCAATGCTGACACTGCATATATCTTGGCCTATTCAGTTGTTATGTTGAACACAGATCAGCATTCAAGGAACGTCAAGAATAGAATGACAGTCGAGGATTTTATCAAGAACAATAGAGGCATTGATGATGGTAAGAGTCTGCCAGATGAGTACTTGTCAAACATCTTCAACACCATTGCTACCAATGAGATCAAGTTACACTCTGAACAACACGCTGCTTTGCTTTCCGGTGAGTTGGGTCCAGCCATCCAAACTTCCAACTTTGGATTCTTAAGTGGAAGAGACATCAACAGAGAAGCATATATACAAGCTTCCAAAGAAATCTCGAACAAGACTGAGGAAATGTTCAAATCTTTGAGTAAGACAAAGTTTGAAAACACTGTTTTCTATCAAGCAAATCATATCGAATACGTGAGAACCATTTTTGCTTCATTATGGATGTCATTTTTGGCATCTTTGACATCACCTTTCAAAGAATTGGACGATGAAGATACAGTCAAAGTGTGTTTGGAAGGTTTGAAGCTATCAGTCACAATTTCTGCTATTTTTGAGCTTGATGACGCAAGACGTGCTTTCGTTGGTGCTCTGATTCAATTTACAAACCTTTCAAATGTTCAAGAATTGAAGTCGAAAAATGTTGAATCTGTGCTACTTGTTCTAAGACTTGCTGAAACGTTGGGTAACCAGCTGAAAGACTCTTGGAAAGAAATTTTGACAATCATCTCTCAATTGGATAGATTACAGCTGATCGCTACTGGTATTCAAGCCGATGTTGTCCCTGATGTTACAACTGCCAGGGTCCACAGAAGCTCGATCGATTCTCAACGAACCACTGACTCATCTTCTCGTTTTGGAGGATTTTGGGGATTAGGAAAGAAGACGACCTTGAACGATCAAGCTCAATTGAACCACCAAAACCAGCATTTGGACGCTGCTATCGGTCACAGATTGGCCTCTACAGAGGTTAGTTTGGCAATTGACAAGATTTTCACACAAAGTTCTGGTCTGGATGGTAATGCTATCATTGAATTTATTACCGCTTTGACTGAAGTTGCTTCTGAAGAAATTGAGTCATCTTTGGGTAGTGAAACACCAAGAAACTTCTCATTGCAAAAAGTGGTGGATGTGTGTTATTACAACATGGGTCGTATCAGATTGGAGTGGTCTCCAATCTGGGCTGTTATTGGTGGTTGCTTCAACAACATTGGCACAAAACAGAATTTACACATTGTTTACTTTGCATTTGATGCCTTGCGTCAACTTTCTTCAAGATTTTTGGAAATTGAAGAGTTGGCCGGTTTCAAATTCCAGGAAGAGTTTCTGAGACCGTTTGATTATATTGTTGAACATGCCAACAACACCAAGGTCACCACTACTGGTCTGGAAACTTTAGATTATTTGATCAAGTCCAAAGGATCTAAGATTAAATCTGGTTGGAAATCAATTTTTTCAACGTTGAACTTCACAGCAAAAGACAGTAACCAAGCTATTGTTTCCAAAACTCAGGAGATTGTCAACAATGTGTATAAACAACATTCTGAGGTCATTTTTTCCCAGGAAGGTGCTTTTGTTGAGCTGATCAACGTTTTGAGAGAATTGGCGAAAAACTCCAAATTCCAGAGAATCAGCCTTCAATCGCTACAAACCATCAAATCCATTGTTACAAGAATTGCCGAAATCACTTTGGAAGAATCCACTGAGGAGTCGAACTTGAAGAGAAGCAAGAACCTGTTCAGAGATTTCTGGTATCCATCTTTATCAAGCTTTAACGACGTTATCATGACAGGTGATGATCTAGAGGTGAGATCACGTGCGTTGAACTTCTTGTTCGATATCTTAGTTCAATACGGTTCAAGATTTGACAGTGTGTTCTGGAATGAGATTTGTAAAGAGTTGTTGTTCCCAATATTCGACGTGTTGAATAAGCGTTGGGAGATCAATCAATTCAACAGTCACGATGAGTTGAGTGTTTGGTTATCTACCACGTTAATCCAAGCTTTGAGAAACATGATTGCCTTATTTACCCATTACTTCGATGTTTTGGGAAACATGCTTGATGGTTATTTGGGATTGTTGATTTCTTGTATTTGCCAAGAAAATGATACGATTGCAAGAATTGGTAGATCATGTTTACAACAGTTGATTACCCAGAACATGGACAAGTTCGAGAATGAGCACTGGGATAAGATCACACAGGCTTTCCAGAAACTGTTTGAATTAACTACACCCCAAGAGTTGTTTGATGCTGATCCTTTGAAGAATGGTGGTGAAGGGTTGAGCCTTGAGAATGGCGAAGAACTGAAGAGAGTGAATACCAAATCCAAAAATGGCATTGTCGTTAAGTGTATTTTACAACTATTATTGATTGAAAGTTTGAGTGAATTATTTGAAGACGAACAGTTCTATTTTTTGATATCTTTTGATCATTTGACGAAACTATCCTCATTGTTGGAAGAATCTTTCCGATTTGCCAGAAATTTTAACGATGATTACAATCTAAGAGTGAGACTTTGGAACGGTGGTGTTATTGAGAAACTGCCAAACCTTTTGAAACAAGAATCGTCATCTGCAGCAGTATACATTAGTGTCACATTCAAACTTTATACCGATTCCAATAAGATTGATAGAAAGCAGAAAGATGCTATTAGTGCCACTTTGATTCCATTATGTGTCTCAATCATCGAAAGATACGTTCAATTGGACGACTCTACACAACAGAGAAACATCATCACTTGGAGACCAGTTGTTGTTGAAATTTTGCAAGGTTATTGTGAATTGGAAGAGAGAGACTTCATTAAGAATTGTCCTCATGTTTACGACTTGGTGTTGAATATTTTAGACAAGAGCGTACCTACAGAACTGAGAACGGCCATTAAAGCTTTCTTTGGTCGTGTCGGAGACGTGTACGTTAACGAGGAGGGTGATAGGAGTGATAATTGAATAGAGAGGAAGATTATAAAAGCTTAATGAATACTGTAACAAACCCGCGATTTAGTTCTTCTCGCGATTTATCCAATTGCCTTTAGTTAGGACCAGAAGTTACGCCCAAACGTACTGAGCCAGTTCCGAAATATACCCGCTTAAAAGTGAAAAGTTTCACAACAAAACTTTTTTTTTTTTCACTACTGGTCGTCGTCGAAAAAAAGCCAATTTTTTTAGTCTTTTTCGTTAGAGGTTTTGGGTTTTGAAATCACTTAATATTGATTAGAAATGAGTGTATGTTTTCTGTGAAATAGGGAGAATGGGCTTGAAATTTGAGTGGTGCGGCGTTTGCTGTTGGATTGTGCGTTTTATTCGCTCTCAAGTCTCCAAAAGCTCGATTTATGTCACCCAGCCATCGATACTCCAAAATAGCGAACTTCAATACTAACATGTCTGTGTTTGCTACAGAACCCATTCGATCTTCTAGGTAACGACGTTGAGGACGCCAATGCCGACGTTTACGTCCCAAGGGAAGTTGTGAAACAATCCACCTCTTCCAAGAAGACTGATGCTCCACCAGCCTCAGCAACCAAGGATCGTGCCAACAAAAACCGTGCACAACCAACCGGTAACGATGCTGCTTTCAAAGACAAATCTGCTGGTAGATCTGCCAACAAGTCTAAAACTGTTGACGAATCCAAGCAACAAAAGACTAGAGCTCCAAAGAAAGACCGTCAACCAAGATCAGCAAAGACTGATTCTTCTAAGAAGGTTAAACAAGCCGGTTGGACTGCTGATGCCGAGAACGAACTGGAAGCTGAGACTGAAGCCGTTGCTGATGCTGAAGAGGAATTGGCTGCTGACGTTGAGCCAAAACCAGTTTTAAAATCTTTCGAGGACTACTTGAAAGAGCAAGAAACCACAGCTCCAACTTCCCGTTCAACAAGAACCGTCGAGGCTATTGACGAAGCTGATGTCATTGTCAAAGTTGAGGAATCATTCATCGAGACCTCCAAAACCAAGAACTTGAAGACCAAATCTTTGAAGAAGAAAGAATTTTTGGAATTTGATGCTACTTTTTCCGACGAGGTACCAAGAACCCAATCTTCCAGCCGTGGTGGTTCTGCTCCAAGAGGTTCTGCCCGTGGTGGTTCCGCTCCAAGAGGTTCCCGTGGTGGTGCGCGTGGTGGTGCTTCCTCAAGAGGCTCCAAAGCCCCAAGAGGTGGTGCTTCTAACAAGAACTCTGGTTCTAAAGGCCCATCCATCAACGATGAGAACTTCCCATCCTTGGCTTAAGTGGTTTGAGAGACTACTCTGTGTGTTTGTTTTGTTTTTTGGTGTCTTTTGTTTTGTTTGTAGTTAAATGAGAGAACCTTATGTATCATGGTTATCTTGTTTAGCTTTCCACCTTGTGTTTCCCTAGCAAGAACAAAAATGAAAACAAGAAGATATCACCTGACACTCTGTAAAACGATGTGTTGTCCCCCAAAGCCCAATGATCCAGATTCCATGCGTCTGTGTGTGTTGTGTTAATGTCATTAAAAGATGTATGAAAGTATGATTGTAGTGTATTGTCTCTTTACGTATTTCGTATCATCTACGAGGGAAAGTGGATCCTGGTGAAGTATTGATTTGCTGATCGCATACAAGGCTATACTGTACTGTCCGATAGTTTGGCCCAGAGCAGCGTTGTTCCTTCCTTTTTTTTTTTTATTGTTATCACTGGGTCATTGGTTATGAAGCGCTTCATTGGAGAGTAAACTCACACAGAGATGAGCAGATCGATTTACGTACACGACGAACTCAATATTTAGTCATGGTCTATTGACAAATATCTGCGATGTAACATCACCACATCTCTTGTTCAATGACTGATAGAATTTGGAACTTGACTCTATTTTCTCAAATTCGAATTGTAAAGTCTTCACTGAAAGTATCCCATCTATAGTTTGAACCTTTATGATATCGTCCTCTCCACAGAATACAAATTCACCTGGTGAGTGGTTCGTTCCTACTTCTGTACTTTTGTCTACTTCGACATCCAACAGCAGAACTCTTCTGAATTCAGGAACCACTGGTTTTCTTCTTCTCTTAACCTTGCTCTCTTTGAATGTGTATAATGGTCCCAATATATCAAACTTTCTCTTAATGAATCTCGCAGTATCATTAAGCCAATCAATTTGTTTCATCTCTCCAGTGATTTTACCAGCATACGAATATTGCTCATTGGAAACAAGCCCAGGATTCGTATATTTCTCATTCTTGATAACATCGACCAATAACTCAGCACCGCTCACACTCAACTTATCGATGAGTGTTTGTAACGTCTCTTCTTCCTTGATCTCTATTTTCCCAGTTTGCTCAATGATGGCACCTTTGTCAAATTTGGTAGGATGTAGTGTTTGAATAGTGACACCTGTGTATGAATCAAAATTAAGCAGAGCAGCTTGTAATGGACTCGCACCTGAGTATTTGGGTAGTAATGATGGATGAACGTTTAGACTATATGGGACTGACTGGATAAATTTGTCAGGGATTAACTTCCCGTATGAAACGGCAATGGCCATTGTATATTTATGATCCACAAGACTGATTATCTCCTCATTGGATTCAGCTCTTCTTATACCAATACCCTTTGACCTAGCAAACTCAGCTATGGGTACGTCTTTTAACTCTTTCGAATATCTTCCAGTTAATTTGGGATGCTTTGCAATGACTTCAATTGATTTGATCAATGATGGATCGGTAATTGAAAGATCATAAAGTGCACTTAATGAGGTAATGGAGAATGCATCAGATCCAAAAAATGCAATCTTATGACTATTAATCGTATGGCTCAGAGAGCTGAAAACTCTTCTGCGAGTGGCTTTGAACGCCACATTCATTATGTTCTTATGATATATATCACAACAGAAACAGTTAAAAGATGCGTATCTTGGAACAAAAAAAAAGTAAATAAAGAAAATTACAACTACGCAGTACACTTACAACTACTGTGACTCTCCACCTCCGACTACTTATTCCCTCTCCGACACATGTCACAGATCCAAAGAGCACTGTCGTTGGTCTGCTGCACAGTCATTGGATTCGTCTGCGGAACACTTTACCTGTTCTCGGCGTTCTGGCCACAAGTCGCACTTAAACTACAATATTCAGGAACTCAATCGTCGTTGGTTGCATTTGCAGGATCAATAGGGATCGCATTGAGTGGTGTTCCCGCATCTTTGCTCATTGATCACAAGGGAATAACCGTCACTATTGTGATTGGTGCACTGTGTATTTGTACGGGATACATTGGACTGAAGGATCAGTATGATGACGCGTATTCCAGTGTTCCAATCTCTGTGACGTTGATATTCTTCATCGGTATCGGATCAACATTCATCAATGCTGCCACTATCAAATGCTGCGCTGTTATATTCCCCAATAATAGAGGCATTGCTACGTCATTTCCCATTTCAGCTTATGGATTAAGTGCTTTTGTTTATTCCTTCTTTGGTTCCTTATTCTTCCAGAACAATACTTCTGGATTCCTTGCGTTTTTGGGTTATTCGGCACTTATTGTGGTTCTTGTGACACTTCCTGCTATATATCTTGCTGATAGGGCTTCAAACAGTGCTCATACGTCGAGGACTTTGGCTCCTATCAGAAGTGGATCACAAACGCCACGCTCAGTCTCAATAGAGTTAGATACGATTGGACAACACAGACAGAGAAATTTGGCAGAAGAAGTGGCGAGAAAAGCAACACAACAACAACAGAAGCAACTGACGAAATTAGATGTTTTGAAAAGTATTGACTTCTGGAAGATTTCATTGATTATAAGTTTTTTCGTGGCAATGGGTCAACTATACATCTACACAGTGGGATTCATGGTAACTGCACTCTTACAGAACTCTGAATCAGACACTACGATGGAACAACAGTACCAGGTCTCCATTCTTTCCATATCTAATTGCGCGGGCCGTCTATTATGTGGTATCTTTGGTGATTTAATTGCTAACAAATTCCACAAATCAAGAAGTTGGGTGCTGTTGGTGCCTGGTGCGACACTTCTAACAGTTCAGATACTTGGATTCACAGTGAATAATGAAGGTCCATTATGGATCCTTTCTGTGTTGAACGGTATCGGTTATGGTTTTACTTGGGCATCAACGCCACAGATTCTCATTGAATTCTTTGGGGTTTCTAATTTTTCGTTCTCATGGGGCGTCATTGGCGTTGCTCCTTCTTTGCCGGCTTATGTCTTCACGCATTTGTTTGGAACTATATACGATTCGAATTTGGAGTTGGATGAAGAAACTGGGGTCAAGATTTGTACGAAAGGACTGGATTGTTACTCTCATACCTTCGAAATTACTTCTGTTTTCGCTGTGTTGATCTTGCTTCTGATACTGTGGATCCTGTTCAAACCACTATTCGGCAACAATAGAAATAGAATTCATTATTCATATGTGTGAAATACTACTAATTACACTCATTTATTCATTTATTTATTAATTCACAAACCTTTCTGAATGTGGAACCTACATGGTATTATTCAAACATCTTAAAAGCACGTAGATAATTTATTTTCATTTATGTAATCACAACACAACTTGGCACAACTTGTTATACTCCGTGACAGCAACCCCAATGTTCTTGTACAAGAACTTTCTTGAATCAGCCTCTGGTATAGGAATGAATGGGCCTTGCTTTGAATTGATTAATCCGATTTTAATACCCGTCTTCTCCTGAGTTATAGATTTTATTTGATCAAACTCAATACTCCATGTTACCTCATTCTTACTGATTGAGATCAACAGGATTCTCTTGAAAGTCACAACAACGGCCATATCGTCACCAGGCAACACCACATGTGCAAGGTAATTATCGTTGAAATATTGGCCACCACTGGCAGTCTTCAGCCAGTACTGTCCTTGGGATTCCCGTTCGTTGTAAACTCTCAGTACCCCATTATGATCGATGTATCTTGGTAAACGGACTTTATCCAATCCATCAGTATCAAAAGCAGTAGTCGTGTTTCTTATACCTTCACTGACTTGGTTGACCATATCAAATATACCAATGGCTGATTTTGTTGGCAAACCGACCAAGCCTTTGCCGATACCTCTCAGGAACCCAGCAGCTCCGTCTTGAGAAGCACCCTGCACAGGAGCCAAAGCAATACCAGAAAGACCACTGGCAACACCCTCGACAAATGAAGATGCTCCATTACTGATACCGTAAATTGCATGTTTTGGCTTGTTACGACGTTGATTCAAACGACGACGTTCTTGGAAGTCTTTATCAAGTGTAGCAGCAGTCAATCCTTTTGAAATTGAACCTGAGACTTTTGCGAAACTATCAGAGAATCCAAAGACCGATTTCTTCAAGAAACTTAACCCACCTTTGGCTAACGTTATACCCAGCTCTTGCGGACGATCATTCATCACCAAACCTTGATAGGGTTCATAAAAAATATCCATAAACCCAGAACTGATGTTGTTGAATAAACCGACAGGGTTACCAATGAAATCTGCAGATCCCAAAACTTTATGGATCTGAAAGAAGAAGTTCTGACCATAATGAGTTTGAATATGTTGTATCAGAGTTGGAATTGGGACTCTGACATTCTCCATCAAAAGTGCATTCAATCTGATCGGGGCATCATTAATGTTACCAATAGCCATTGTTAAGATGTTCAAAAAGAACATGATTGTGTTTTGTGAAGTTGTCTTATCTTCAACGTTGACTCTTTCAGTACGAACAAACGACAAGTTCAATTGAGTTGGTTGGATGTGTAAAGCTTCGAAGTAAACATCACTGTTGTTGGGTGAGATGTCCGGTTCTGGAAGCGTCAATGATTCATCACATAGTATATCCTTTGATTCTTCGTTCCATGAGGCACCTGGAATCTTGGAGAAATCAAGCAACGCAAAGAGGAAATCTTCATCAATCTCCAAGGACATTTCTTGCAACAAAGTTGTAGCATATTTGATGTATAAAACACCATGGCTGTCATCCTTGACTCTTGAGACAGAACCTGAGAATGCCGGATGGTTATTCATCTCTTTTGCTGATTGAGGAACAACTGTGGGGTAAAGAATGATAGGATAGATACCACCAAATAACTGGTTATCAATCTGCACCCATTTCAACTTCCAACTGGCAGTTTGATACAAATCAGAATCATTCAAGTGTATCTCAATTCCTCTAGCAGTGATATAACACAACTCCTGGAGACGAGTGTTGATCAATGAAATACCCACCCCTTCAAATCTGAATAGAATCTGGGTATTGATATCAGAATCCTCTTCAACTGGTTTGAACTTCTCCGAGTTGGTGACAGACAATGTGGAAGCAGTCATCGTATTCTCTTGAATCTTATAGAAGCTCACACTTACGTCATAATTGGTAATGACAAGTGACTGAGTTGGACCATCAGCAACAACGTTCAAATCCACAATTTTAGCAGTGGTAGGAATCTTCATAGGTCTCAGGTTACCAATCTCTGAGAGCTGAATATGTCTTTCTCTTCCACCGGCTCTAATCACTAGTTCTTTTAGTATACCAGCTGGATAATCCCAAGCATAAGGCATGACACTTTTTGGAGGGATCTTATAATATATTGGTTTAAAGTTCTTACCATCCTGCTCAACAATCTCATCACGCTCATTCAGGTACGGATTCTTCTGATAAAAGATGAACTCTTGATCACTGAAATTGCGGATAGAGTATGGCCAGTGACTACCAGCATCCTGGATATTAATGAACAATGTGGCCTCTTCCAAAAGAATGTCTACCTTCAGAAGCACATGACCAACGTTCCTTTTCAACACTTTCAGGTAAATCTGACCAACATTATTGATATTGAATTTTGAGCTCCACGTCTGACCACCTGGGAAACGGAGTTGTACCTGTTTGTTGATCATTCTTGGAAGACTGTACAACGCTTCCATTTTACCAGCTTTCAAGTGCAAAGGATTAGCAGAGCCGACATCTAGAACTTCAACATCTTCACTGTAGTTGTTTTTCACGATAAAACGGGGGACAAAGGTGATCACTTTACTCAATTTGTACTTTCCTTCACCTTCCTTGACGATAAGACCAATGTTGTTCTCACTCTTCTTGTCTGGAATTTGAACACTGACTTCATTTGTCTGACCAATGGTTTCAAAACTCACTGGTCTACTCCATTGCGAATTTCCAACTTTCACCAAAGCTCTTGAACCAACATCGTTCAACTCCTCGAAAGAGAACATTTTTGGCAACGAGGTCTTGATTTCATCGATATCACTGTCGAATTTTGATTGCATGACGTTGTACTTCTCACTGACCAGAATTTCTTTACCTGTTCTATTCAGAATCACATAAGGAGAGAAAATGACAACCCTTGTACCAAATCCTTTCTTATCTCTCGAGTTGTAGTGAATACCGAGATTCAAAGTTTGGCCATCCTCATGCTTCAAACAAAGTCTCCGTTCTCTTTTAAAATCACTATTCTCTGGAGAATTAATGATGGCGAAATCACTCTTGGCAAACCCGGTATCTCTAGGTTGGACACTCAGCAATAAAAAGTGTTCCAATTTCACAACATGCACTGGACTCACGTTACCTTTTTTCAAATTGTTTTTCCAATCACGTTTAGCACTTCTATCATAAAGTCTGTATGAGATATCATAGGGCAAAAGATTTTCAATTTCCAAAGGAGCAGATAGGACGATCTTCATGCGTGGGTATACTTTAGTCAGTGGTTCAGACTTGTCGTAAGTGGCAACGGCTTGGAAGAAGAAACTGGTGGTATCATTCGGATCCTCACAAGGACATCTGATTGAAATAGGCCCTTTGGATAATCTCTTCCAATGCAATGAGTTCTCTGACCATTTGAATGGAACTTGAATTTCGGGTCTCACAACAAAGGCTGTTTCGTAAACTTCATTGATAGGACAAGCTCTGGAGGCACCAGGAGGAATAATAAACTCTCTGTCACCTCTGATGGAGACTGGCACTTGTGTTTGATTTTCAATAGTGATAGTAGACTTCAACACGATGCTCTTAACGTTATCATGGCCTAGGGAGGTTGCAGTGATAATTCTGTTGTGGTAACCAGATGATGGAGGTTGCAACACGTGAATCTCTTCACCTTCACCATTCACATGTACGTGTCTCAAACTCTCATACCCAGACTCCAGTAGTTCAATACCTAGCACATCTCTATCATTGTCCGTGTCCAAGTTCTCACGGATCTTTCTCCAGTCTTCAAATTGCCATGGGATTTCTCCACCTTCTTTGATGACAATTCTTTGAGAATCCTCATCAGAATCAGCCCAAACAACAACATCAAATCCAGTCTGGTTTAAAATCTTGTACGGCTTGATAGCACCTCTAGCTTTGACATCACCTTCACCGGAGATGGAAGAGGTGACTTGTGAAAGAAGGGCAATAGAACGGGAGGATACAGTCACCTCGGCAAGTTTTCTTGAAATGAAATCAACGGCAAGCTTGGGGGTATCACCAATAGATTTTGACACGTGAATCTCAAGTGGCCATGGCTCAACGAGTGGTTCCCAAGTAGATTTGGCATAGTTGAAGATGTTAACCGCTGACTCAAAACTGGTATCAGCTTCTAAATCGCTCGACCAATTCTTTGCTGTAACTTGGAATGGTTTGACGGACATGTCAAGAACGGGTGATTCATGAACATTACCGATCAAAACTAAACGAAGACCTTCAATATCAGCAAATAGCTTCTCAGCTTTGATGATGATCTCCCCAGCATCAGGTTTGGCCACACGGTGTGATGCAGCACCAGAAAACGATGTGACAACACTTGGAGCATAATTTGACAATTTCTTTCTGAACTCTTTGGTAAAAGCGGTGTAAGTGGCTTCATCTTCATCGTCACTATCATCAAGAGTTTCAACACTGCTCTCTTTAGATAGTTCACTGGCTCTGTTGAATATGGAAACTGCAAGTCTGATATCGTTCAAAGACACTCTCATGATCAATGGTTCAACGGCAATTTGAATTGAAGTCAAGAAATTTTCATTCGTACTACCTCTATCATCGATGGTGATTGACGAAGAGAAGTCGTCAATGATTCTGATACGATTATCTTCGTAGCTGTCCATGCGACACAAAAACATACCGACGTTATTAGCAGAAGCAGAAATGATGTTCTGTTTAGAGGCAAGAAGCTGTTCAATCTTGAAAACGATTGCTTCAGAGGCTGTTGAAGTTGGGTCGGCAAGAAGAATCAATGATGTTTCAACAATGTTGACACTGAAACCCATCTTGGAAGGTGGGGGCAGTGGAGCTTTATCACGTTCACTTGACTCTTTGATAGCATCTGTAAAGCTCGATTTGTCATCTTCTTCATGATACTCCGAATCCTTTCTTGAACGAAATTCATAAGGAAGTTTGGATGAAACGTCGATGAAGGACTTCAGAGCAAAAATATAGTCAAGTGCAAAAATCACCTTTGGATTTGTCAGGTTAAGCATGACAACTGTATTTTTGTCCTCTCCAACACCGGTAGCAGTGACTTTGCATGAAAATTGATGTTCTTTGCTTGTCAACTTTGGAATGATCTCAGTGAACTTGTTGTCCTTCACTTTTCTAATATCCTCAACAGTGAAAGAACTAAAGTAAATGTTCGACTCAAATTCTGAATTTTCTTTTTGGGAGAATTCGCACCCAATGTTCAACAAGGAGAACTTTGAGATTCCAGTATTCTCTAAAGTTCTCACATTTTTTGTGTCGTTGTGAACGGTTAGAGAAACTTCTGGAATCTCAAATCTAAAGTCAATTTTCAAAATTTCTGGGGAGGTAAGAACTTGAGAAACTGCCGAAGATTGGGTTACTTGTTCCTGTGTAGCACTGTATGTTGCATCTGGAGCAATGACTTTATTTGCACTGATAGCAGCATCTTCAATCTCAGCAAGTGATTTTCTATCATCATATATGAAGGCACTCGACACTGTTTGTGAGAGACAATATAGGTAGTTCACCTGGAGTTCGGTCAAGTTAGCAATAACATTTGTGAGACTTCCAGAAATGATCGACTTTGGCCTATCTGTGGAAGCATCGTAGTTGTCCAAGTTGACATTGATATCCAAGTTGTTGATGATCTCCAGGTTCTGACTTGAGCCATTGTTGTGAAACAAGGAAGTCATTCTCGCATCAGTCAAACCACAGATAATTTCACTGGAGAAACCTTCAATTTGTCTGATAAACTTGTTCGAAGCTTTTAGTTGACCCAAATAGCATGTGATGTTATCATAGGTATCGGTGTCGAAGTCAACCAACCTAGGGAAAACAATAATAGGGGTCTTGATTGTTATATCATAGATCATGTTGCTGTTCTGGGAGGCGGTTTGGTTGAAAGCAGAATCTCTAGCACTATCAAAGAGCGATTTCATCTTCAGGAACCTATTCAAGAAGTTTACAATTTTTCCAAATGGTTCTTCCACAAAGTTTATTCTCAATGAGCCCATCTTCAACGTAATGCTTGACTGGTAGTCCAGCTTACTGGCGGTTAAATCAAAAGTCTCATAAGTGAATTCAGCCAGCTCATCACCATCAAAACTCAATAATTTTCTAATCAAAGAATCTCTAGATGAACCCTCATTGACTTCATCATGCAATGTCAAAGCACCAAGCTTAGAGTAAACTCTTAATTTTTCAGGCAAAACAAACACATCAAAATGAGCAGTGGACAACTGAAGTGTGGCTAGTTTAATTCCATCGTCATTCAAAACCACAACAATTGAATCCAAGTTCACATTAACACGGATTTGCTGTGGCGACAACTCAATCTCAGAGGAGTCATTGTGTCTCAAAGCATCTGCTGGTACAGCCTCGGGGTTCGGGTCTGTAAAAGTGGTCATGATAAAGTTCAAAATAGTCAGCAAACTTTTTCTCGTGATCACAACTTTCAAAGCGGATAGATCCAAGTCAATATCCTGATCGAAAACTTCAATTTCTTTTCCGTCAAGATGAACAATACGTTGACTTCTTTGATAGTTCAATTTGAAGATATCCTTATCAACATCAATGTGTTCAGATGCGGTGAAATTGTTGGATGAAATCAACTTTCTGAACTCAACAGGGCCACTTCTTTCCAATACATCTTCGATATTGAAGGTACCCAAGGACAAATCAAGATGCAAATTAGTGGCAGTCTTAAAAAATTCCAAGTTTAGCTGTTCTGCCAACAAGTCAACAACGGGATCCGCCCCCATAGTTTCACCATTCACACACTTTGATAAAGACAATACCACTTCATTGACATTAAAATGGAACTCAAATTGATGTTGCTTCTTAAGCTCACTCTGTAACGATCTTGGATCCTCTGTCTTCTTCTCCGAGCCAGAATCATGGCCTTGAATATCAGCGATAGGAATTTCCCCTGGAGAAGCGTAAAATGGAATTGCGATACTATCATCTTTTTCATCATCATCATCATCAATACCACTATCAAAATCTGGAATCGCTTTGTTTATCAATTGCATGAAGATCTTGTATTGATAATCATTCATCTTCGCATAAAATTTTGCAAGGGAAGCATTTGCTCTGATTCTTGGAAGATGAGGCATCTGCGGCAAAATTGAAAGTTCCAGCAAGATCTTTATATCAAGCTTGTCAAGAATCAACGAAGAGCTGTCTTTTCTGTTGTGAAGTTGACCAATGGTCGATTTGATAGTTGGACCAATCAAAATCTGAGTATCTTGCAAATGAACATTAAATTTGTCATACATCAATTTGTTGAGCTCCTTGATTTCGATCTTCGAATATTCCTCCGGTGATAACGTCTTGATTTCTTCAGTCTTCTCTTTATCAGCAATATCACTTACAACACTGATATGACCAGCATCAATAACAGCACACGGAGACGACCAATTTTGAGGATCAAGAGGAAGAATAATCAAAGGCGCTTGAAGATCCAATTTGGCGTTGATCGTCTTGTGATCCTCCCAAATGGCCTCCAGCCCAAGTCTCGTCTGAGTAGTCAATCCTTCGACGGTAGCTTCAGCAGCGTTCATAATGGCATATATGGTATCCAAATGGTCTTTAGGAGGTCTGAAGAACTTGATGATTTCGTTGATGAACTCAACATGATGGAAGATTGTCATACTTCTTAATTTAGCGTAGATCGAAGAATCAGCAGAACCATCTAATGGTCGATTCTCAAAAGTCACTTTGAAGAACGGTTCGTTGTCATCACCGTCTTCAATATCAGCATCGAAAGGCTTCACACTGACAACGTTCTTGTACAGAGTAGTTTCTGTTCCGTCTTCAACTTTGAACTCTTGAAGCGTGAAAGTGGACAAAAAGGAATCCGGTCTCTGATAGTGTTGAGCAGCACACCCTTCAAAAATGACTCTAGCAAGATCCTTTCTGGTAGCTCTGTTCTTGACAGTGAAACCGCCTTTCTTCAATTGTGCGTTAATCTCAAAGTTGACCCGATCTCGAGGAACATCGATGGACTCTTTCAAAGCTTGGTTCTCATCAAATTCAATGGCTTGGAAGAATTCTTGCCGTTGTTCCTCCGTCATTATGATCTTATCACCATCAGTCCCGGCAGAAGCGCTGTTGTCCCCACCTTTCCACCAGGACAACCAACCACCGGAAGAATGTTGATGATTTGGTTCTACTTGGGTCTCTGGACTTTCACGAGCAGCCAACCTCTCTTTACGCAACTCCATCTTGGCCAATGATCTGAAAAACTTGATATCCTCATATGGTAGCTTGTCTTCCAGGTCCTCAAGTTCAGAATTATCGGGCTCTTTCAACTTCTGCTGAACATCAACCAGTTGCAATTTTTGTTTCCAAAGTCTGATATAAGCTCTTCTATCATCTCTTCTTTCTCTCAAGAACTCCCAACTGCGGCGATAGTTTTTCATATGTATTTCATTGAGAACAGAATTTGCAGCATATTTGAACCACTCCAAGGCATTACCTTGCAATGGAACTTGAGGTCTAAGTCTCTTGAACTTGTGTGTTTTATTGTACCAGTGAAATTTCGAACCAGACAACAACATATCCCTGTACTGCTCTGAATCAAGATCAACACTGAACTCCTCAAAAAAAACCTCTGTTTTGATGTGTGGTTGTGTCTCCGTGGTTCCAGCCTTATTCACTGTCAAATGACCTGTACCACTTACAGGTCTCAAAATGAATTGAGTGTAGTCTTCGTATTGTGAGAAATTCTCCTCATTTATGATGGAATCTTTGAACTTCAGGAGCAACTTATCAGGATCTTCGTCATAGATAGTAACTGTGTCTGTGTTCCAATAACAGCATAGCGATTTCAATGTTAACAGTTTGTGAGTCAAACCACCAGAGTTCGAAATGAACGCTGGAACCCAACTATTATCTGTGGAAACGGCAGAAAGCTCATCCAATGTGATACCAAGAGCATATGGGCTATCGGCGAATACTTTATCAACATCTTCATATCTGATGTGAATCTTTTTGATGACGAATTGCAAGTTATCAACGATCTTCGTGACCAAACTCTCCGTGAAACTCTCATTTTTAGCGACATCTTCATCTGAAATACTGCTAGTTGGCTTGACTTTTTCACGAAGTTCCAGATCTGCAAGTCTCTTCAACTTTAAGCCCAACTCTCTTCTTAGTTCCTCTTCAAAGTCATAGTTCTCTTGGATAATTGGCTGAGCCAGGAGGTAGGCATCTTCAATGGTGACCTTGACTGGCTTACCTTTCAGATTTGACCAAGGAATTTGGAGTGTCAATTTACCAAGATGACCAAACCTGACATCAATCGGTAGCTCCAACTTGTCTAGTGATTCTTTCTTTAATCTAAGATTGCTCAATTTGACATCACCACTCCATATGCCGATATTTAGTTGTTTGGGGTCAAAATTCTCGACGTAATTTCCCTATTGAATCTGTTAGTTCTTCAGTCTTGATTTAAGCCCCAAGAAGTAGTTGAAACTCACCAAAAATCTATTCAGAAGGGTGGCAACTAGCGATTCTAACATTTTGTTGCTTTACAGATTGACGGGCGCCAAAGGCTTTGTCTAATCTTATGTCTATAGATTGAGTCTTGAAATTTAACTGGGTCAATCAGTGGTATCTTCTTTGGTCTGGGGCTCTCTTATTAGCCTCTCTGACGGTTTTGATGTGTTAAATCGATGGAATCTTGTTATTTGGTAGTGTGTCAAGTGCTTCTTCAGAATGTATTTTTTGAGCCTTCGAATTTCCTGGCCCTACCGTTCTGCAGAGCGCTGAGGTTTCCGTATAAAAGATCATCACGCGTGTAATCGGAACTAGTCGCGGTTCTTAAACACCAGATTATAGTGTGATAAAGGTGAGGGTTGGCGTGGTATACATTTTCTATCACTAGCTAAAATTAGTTAATGGAGTTTTAATGACGCTGTTTAATTACCACTGTGTCATCCTTTAGTGTCCAAGAACAATCTTTCCTTTTTAACAAAGAAACCATATCTTTATGAAAAATCTCAACGACAAACGACCTGGGGAGTTTATAGTATGATTTCTGCAAACACTGAATCGCATGGGAAATCATTGTCTCTTCTCCAAACTTCATGATATTCGACTTGGAAGCATCTCTTTCTGTTTCATAAAGCTCGAACCATGTCTTATAATCCAAAGATCTCCAAGCGAACAGCACTCTCTTCAACCAAATATTATCATTACAATGTTCGTGTTGAATCTCCAGTGCTAGCTGATCATTTCTGTTAGAATGGCTGAGATGTAAAGCGTAGTATTCGGAAATTTCTCGTAGCTCAACTGCTGAAAGCACTGATTTGTTAGATAATAGATAAGTAATACTGGGTATGTACGTCTGGTAGTGTCCCACCCTGGTAGAAATTCTGATAGAGAATAAAAATACAGTTTTGGCAAATTCATCCGGCTTGAACTTCAGCAATGCCTCCCTTAGCTTTCCTGAAGTCTTCTGTTAATATCCAATAAATTCAATAAAAATTCAGTATCATGACTCACTCAAAGACAGTAAAGCCTTGTCGACAGCTGTTTTGCTCTCTTGCTGTTGATAACCTTTTGCTTCTGTATCCTCAAGTGAAAAACTATCCAAAACCTGCTTAACAGTATCCACGTCGTTATTGGAGAAACTTTGGGTAAACTGCAAAGCCAATGTCAGTAACCGATATTTCGCGCATACAATTTTAGGAACTCACTTCGTGTTGTATTTTCTGGAAATACTCCACTCTGGCTGTTGAATCCCTCTGTAACCTGTCATCCTCACCTCTGCTGATGAGGCCGAAGTCTTGGTTTTGTTGTTTGTGTTTTTCAAATCGCTCTGTTCTTCTCTGAAGCTCTGCATTAGACCATCTCACTGTATTAACTGAAGTCAAATGACCTGGCACGCCCCCATACCGAGATTTGGGAGCTCGGTACGGATTTGGAGTGGAATTTGAAAGATCCATTTACAAAAAGAGTATTGTATTTTTTGTAACAATGTTTACAGATCAGGCTTGATTTTGTTTTTGTTTGCCTTTTGGATGACGATTCGGTTTTGTAGCCCCGCTGCCGAAAATGTGAATAAGCAGTTCAACAACTTATTGAGCGCTAATGCGGTTACAAAAAGACCTCGCTCTGTTCAAGATGGTGGCTGAAGGCAAATACCTTGTCTTCTGGACTCAACAGGGGCTTCAATTGCGTTACCAGTATGAATAGCAATTGTTAGCGATGCACCTAAACTTAAAGAAGGTACACCAAGCTTTCCTTTTGTTTCCCACCACAGGATGATGGAATATCAAATCACTTTAGGCTGGATTTTGAGTTCGCACCTGTTCGCCAAACTTTAAGTTCGAAGTGCTTCAAAATGATGCTCTTTCAATTGCCACTGTTTGTGAATTTTCCGTTAAACATCTTTAGCCGCCAACCTCTAAAACTATCAGGGTGGTCAAAGATGCCACCAAAGAGAACAAGAAAATCTAAGAAGGCCACGTCTATCCCAAGCTCTGATAACTATTTTGAGGACTCACAAGATAGCGGAGGATTCATAGATCAACTTTATCCAAGTAATCCAGAGGACTATGAACCACCTCCAAAAAGGAAACAAGCGAAACAGACCAAAGTTGCATCCAAGTCCTTTCCAAAACAAGAGGCACAGACAGGAAAAAGACGTCCTGGGACTGGTAATTCATCCAATACACCCACTGAATCTTCAGCAAAACATCTTATACTTCAATACATGCAACAACAATACAGGCCATACTCAGTGAACGACATTGTGCAAAATTTACATGGTGAAGTAGGTAAAACTGCGACTGTTCGTGCCCTAGAAACGCTAAAAGAGGAAGGAAAGATTATCACAAAGCTACTTGGTAAGATGAGTATCTCAGTTGCCGCCAAGGTGGAACTCACTGAAGAAACGAAGAAGGCTGATAAGAATAAGGAATTGGAAAACTTGAGTGAGGAATTAAAATTACTAGAGTGTGAGGTGTCGGAGCTACAGTCCCTGTACTCTTCGATGATGAAGGTTCCAGAGGACAAACACTTGCAGGACCTCCAATTGAGCCTACAAAGTGAGGTGGCAATTATGCAAAAAAAACTAGAACAGTCCAACTCAAAACCTACTTTGCCCCCGGATGCTGTAACGAAGCTACACTTGATGGAAGATTTGATTACAAAGGACTCTCAGAAGAGAGTGAAGCTCTATAAAAGCTTTGTGAAGTATATATCGGAGTATACTGATCCAAAGAAGTTGATTGTAAGTATCACATCTCACTTGAGTTGATGTAATTAATAACATTGAATAATAACAGGGCAAAAAGGATGACCTTGGGTTAGATCCGATAACCTAAAAACGTTTAGAAATCTTCAACTGTCATATAGGCTTCAAATCGGAAATCTGACTACACTATTCAGTACGGTGGCCAGAAAGACGGTCAGGGCTCCAGACTGAAGCCGCGAAATAATATAGTGTCCTAACCGAAAAATAAATAATTAACGAAAATTTTGAGATGAGCCTGAAAGTGCCATTAAGATAGACTTGAAGCTCCAAAGAAGCATTTTGACTACTTTTGCAATGGGAAAATTCGATGATTTCGTGCCTACAATCAGTGATAGTGAGGACGATATTCCAAACTTGGACTCCGACGATGAAACTGATGAAAAAGTAACTGTGAAGCAGTCTGTTGCCAAACAAAAGAAGAACAAGAAGAACTCCAAGAAGTCTAAAACCAATCATGATTCTGATGAGGAGGATGACGACAGTAAGAAAGACTTAAACCTTGATTTTCAATTTGATGTAGCTGCTGATGAGGTTTCACTTGATTTCGAGGGTTGGGATTTCAAAGGCGATGATAAGACTGATATCGTGAAAAAAGATGTGGATCTTGATCGTATCATTAGAAGTAAGGGTGGTCTTGGTCAGCTAGCTGGTATCACGAAGGATGAAAGTGACGAAAATGACGACGAGGAGTATGAAGAGGGATATGGAGACCAAGACGAAGAGGAAGATGAAGATAATCAAGATACTGAAGAGGAAGATGAACTAGCCTTGGATGGTTTTGGTATGGGATTCGCTAACAAGTCAGAAAGCCAAAGCGACAATGAAGATGAGGAGAAGATCGAAGAGTCTGAAGAGGAAACTGTGGAGGAAGAAAATTTGAAAGGTGAAAGTGGCTCAGATAAAGAAGATGAAGAAGAAGATTCTCCAGAAGAGATTGCCAAGTTTTACGCTCCATCAGAGGAAGGTGAAGATGCCAAAAACCAAGTCCACAAGACTTTCAACTCACTAGATTTGGCTAGACCTGTGCTGAAAGGTTTGACTGCTCTTGGGTACACAAAGCCCTCACCCATTCAAAGCGCTACAATTCCAATTGCATTGTTGGGTAAAGATATCATTGCAGGTGCTGTCACTGGTTCAGGTAAGACTGCTGCGTATATGATCCCAGTCATTGAAAGATTGTTATATAAACCAGCTAGAATCGCATCTACGAGGGTTATTGTTCTTGCACCAACTCGTGAGCTGGCCATTCAAGTGAGTGATGTCGGTAAGAAGATTGGTAAATTTGTCAATGGATTGAGTTTTGGTCTGGCTGTTGGTGGGTTGAACCTAAGACAACAAGAACAAGAGTTGAAAAAAAGGCCAGATATTGTTGTTGCCACGCCTGGTAGAATTATTGACCATTTGAGAAATTCTCCGAGTTTCAATGTCGACAACGTTGAGGTTCTGATTGTCGATGAAGCTGATAGGATGTTGGAAGAAGGTTTCCAGAAGGAGTTGACTGAGATCTTGGATATTCTACCAACTAAAAGGCAGACGCTATTATTCTCTGCTACAATGAACTCCAAGATTAAATCTTTGATCCAACTTTCCTTGAAAAAGCCCGTTAGAATCATGATTGATCCTCCAAAGCAAGCTGCCACTGGTTTAGTACAGGAATTTGTACGTATCAGAAAGAGAGAAGCACTGAAGCCAGCTGTTTTATTCAATATCTTGAAAACGTTCTCTAAAGATCAAAGAATTGTTGTCTTTGTTGCTAGAAAGGAACAAGCACATAAATTGCGAATTATCCTAGGTCTATTGGGTTTGAAAGTGTCTGAGCTACACGGTTCTTTGACGCAAGAGCAACGTTTGAACTCCATCAACGCTTTCAAAAGTCTGACAGTTCCAATTTTGATCTGTACAGATTTAGCTTCTAGAGGTCTGGATATTCCGAAGATTGAAGTTGTTGTTAACTTTGACATGCCAAAGAATCATGAGATTTATTTGCATAGAGTTGGTCGAACTGCAAGAGCTGGTCGTGAGGGTAGATCCATTTCATTTGTTGGTGAGAAGAGTTCTGATAGAGCCATTGTCAAGGATGCTATCAAGAGTGCGGCTGAAAATACCGAAGTAAAAGGCAAGGCTATAGGTCGTGACGTTGACTGGAAAGAAGTTGAAGAGATTAACAAGATCCTAGAAATCAAAGCGGAAGATGTGGAATCTATTTTGGAGGAAGAAAAGGCAGAAAAGGAAATATTACAAGCTGAGATGGAGGTACGTAAAGGTGAAAATATGCTGAGATACAAGGCAGAAATTCAGGCCAGACCAAGAAGAACATGGTTCGAGAAAGAAAGTGAGAAGAAGGAATCGCCAAAAACTAAAGCACTACAGAAGGAGAAGTTAAGCCAAAAGGTGAATAGTAAGAAAAGAAAACAGAATGAGGCTAAGGAGGACTTTGGTTCAAGAAGCTATAAGAAAACTAAAGGTGATAGATCCGAAGATCAAGATCGTGCATACAAAAAGCAAAAACCGAAATCCATTGAAAAGCAGAAAAAGAGTAAGAGAAGATATTAGAGATCAGCATGCTACTACTTCACCAATACATAATCATCGCATCCATTAAATCTGTAGTAACTTAACTCGGGCTGTAGGCGTTCTTCTGATTTTCGGTCTTGATCTCATCAGGAACACTCAAACCCTGCACTCTATAATACTGTTTCAGACAAGACAAGTCTTTGTTCCATGTTGTAGCTGATGAAGAGTCGCATAAACAAGTGTTGTCTCGCCAGGTCTCAAAGTTGATTGGGCAGTTGTTGTAAGGATGTTTTTCGACTCTGTAGCCAATGTCTTCAAAGAAGTGAACCCTTTTTCTATTCAAGAACAATGATATTGCTATGGTATGCACTGCATCATCACCGATTCCATAGTAGTAGAATCCATGAGCATCATTAATCTTACTGAAGTATTTCTCATATACGTCCGATCGGTAGAAATCCATATTTCCAATCTCGTAACTTGACCAGAAATGGCAGTCATTCATTAATGTACCATCTGGTCCTGAGATGAACTCCAATAGGTTATCATGGATTAGATATTCTGGATATTCATCAGTGAAATTTCTTGTTGTTTGCCAAAGAAACTCTTGGAAGCCACCATTGACATACTTGTTAATGGCCAGTCCGAACCCATAATCCTTTCCTTGCTCCTCCATGAAGTTGAAAACATCGTACTGAATATCACAGCTCAGGACACTCTGCCTCTGCATCTTCCAATAGTATTTATACTGTTGGAGAAGCGGATGTTTGTAGAACAACCCAGAAAGATACTTATTGTAGTGTCTCATACTGTCAATACTAGAGGACCCTGTAGCCCCAGTACCTGTCTCTTTCCTTTCGGCTTTAGTTTTCTTGTTCAACTTCTTCTTCTTGTTCAACTCTTCTGGTACCGACCAATCATCGGGGTCAATCACACCAAATCTTGCTTTCCCAGATACCAGCGTATTCATTAATTCTTTGAACTCATCGCTAAACCCCTCAGCTTCGCTCACGGTTTTATGATTTAAAAACACCCAATCGTAATGAAATCGCTTATTGAATCTGTCTTCAACAGACCTTACAGTGTCAGCAAGCAGCCATATATCCTGATTTCCAGCTAGGCTTAAGAAAGTTGCATTTGCTCGACCATTTGGTATAAAGACACTCTCCTCATTATCGAAGATCTGTTCTGCCAGGTCCGCGATGGATTCGGTGATAGATCTGTCAATTGATCTGGAGTAGCTTTCAATGGTATATAAAATCACACCCAACAAACCAAGCAGAAGAAGAGAGCGTGGAGAACTAGCTTTGCGTATCAACTTCATCGTTGTTGGTGACACAAAAACTATGGAAATCGCAAGCAGAAAGTTAATGCGTGTGTTTGTTTTTGAGCAAACTTCTTTTGGTTATGCCGATCGCATGCAGCCGAAAACTGAACTTCCAACGCTTTGCTCGACGCGTGTCCGGTTCAATTCTGTGAGATCTCAGATACAAAATTACTCTGATAGTTCCTAATCTGTTGTATGTATAATCGGACAAACAAACGCGCTGCAGTAGCCAAGCTAGGGTTAATCAAAGATGAAGCTAATTATACTGTGGTTAACTAGCGCTGACTAACGCACACTGGGCTTTGATGTTACAGGGTATACCTAGTCATCACGTCGACAGATAAGGGGAGAGTGTGATTGTGTTCTTTCAACAAGAAGAGCATTCACCAGGAACCGATAGAGACCTGCAGGTTTGTTAACCTTTATATCTTACTATCAAATCTATATTGGGACGTTTATATGCACATGTTGCTTCGGTTAGATTAACGAAGATCGAAGGAACAAGTTAGTCTGGTCTGCATTCAAATCCGTGCGATGGCTTAAACTTTTCACTCAACTCGTGTCTCCAAATTGACAGGTTACTTCATTAAACTTCGAATACGCCAAGAATGAGCAGCCTGCTTGTATATGAGAACATATTAGGTATACATTATCTGCTTCTAGATTTATGCTCGATATGTGCCAGGGCCTATTGTCTTTTATTCTGATCTTTGTCTTCACGGGTTGATATTCGGTTCAGCCGCTAGTGTCTATTGTGGCTTGTTGCTCTGTATTTTAGGTGCAATAGCTACAGTGTCCTCCATTTGCATTTCATCATATGCCTTTTGAAGCTGCTTTTCATTGATCTGACGTATTTTCAAAGCATAGCACCTTTCCCTTTACAATGCCTTCAACCGTTGGATTGAAGCTGTCATGTGTCGATCATGGTTGGACTGGTACTGATTCATTGTTCTTTCTATCCCAGATCTTGAGTTGGTGATCGCAATCTCCTAGTACAATTCGATTGACATGGACTTAACAATTTGTGCAGATCTCCCACATATTCTAGAATTTACAGCTTTCAGATACTATTCTACTCAATTCGAATCTGAGGCCAGCCAGATTTAGCGTGCTTTGCTTTGAGCAACCTCCTTCATACTACTTGCAGTGGACTCTTGCGCCAAAGTGCTTCCGTGGAGATCTCGGAAAAGAAGTAATTTCCTCGAGTGTCTACCAAAGTTTGAAGCTTATTTCCTATATTCTACAAGATTTGAAGAATTTTGCCCTCTCTTCTCTTCTCTGAGATGCATAAGGTAGAATGAGACTGCTAAAACTTTGACTCCCCATGAGTTGATATTATAAATTTGCTGCAAATTCCTAGATTTCCCAAAAGAAAGGTTATTCCTTTTCAATTTCTCAGAGTTTCACTGATATCATTCGCTAGGCCATGAAGTTTCAAACTTTTTTGTCTTCCATTATATTTTGGAGTACACTCGCTATTCATTCTGTGGCTGCTACAAAGGACTCAAAGTCTGCAAGTGATACCTCTGTAACCACTGTTTCTAACATTCAAACTGTCCATACCTCACTCCCATTTGTCACCACTTCTTTTGGTGTTTGTGACTACTCTTCTGGCTCTGTCATTCTAAATGGAAAGACATTGGAGTACAACCACGTTGTATCATCTGAAGTCACCACTAAAACTGTTTTATGGGTTCCTTTGAGATCAATTGATTATACTATCAGCTGGCACTTGAGGTTCACTGAACCATTGGATGCATCGAATTTTGTGGTCTACAGTGCTGGTTTTGACATCTCTGACATATCAGGTGTTGTTAACCTTGAATTGGGTCAAGCGGCAGTTTCCTATCATGTTACATTCGATGCATTGACATTGATTTCAGATGTGATTAGTTTCTGTCTGCTAGAGTATGTTTCTTTCAGGTTTGATGCAAACGATAATTACTATGTCTTTTACACTGGTAATCTTGGTTCGACTTTGGTTCAAATCTTAGAAAATACCATTTGTGGTTTTTTGACTTTGGACGATTGTCCTATACACACTACAAGTCTTGATTTCGCATGTGATTCGTTGTCAAAGTATACAACTGATTGTTCCAGTGCCATAACTTCCATTCCATCTTCTGTTCCTTCAAATTCAGCTTCATCAATCGCTAGTTCTTCTAATTCTCTGTCATCCTCGTCCAGTGTTGCTGCATCTTCTTCTCCTTCAGCCGCCACCTCATCTGTCTTGCCTAGCTCTACTGCTTCCAGTTCTGCTTCCAGTTCTGCTTCCAGTTCTGCTTCCAGTTCTGCTTCCAGTTCTGCTTCCAGTTCTGCTTCCAGCTCCACTCTCCGTTCTGTATTGACGTCGGACTACACTGCTTCCTCGAGCTCAATAGTTGACTCATCTTCATATGAATCAACTGAATCAAATTCATTCACAGTCATCCCATCTTCTAGTTTTTCTTCCAGTTCTTCTGAGTCAATTTCAAGTGGTATCACAAGCTCTTCAAGAGACTCTTCTACACTTTCGTCTTCCACTGTTACCTCATCATCAGTAGCGTCTTACAGTGATACCTCTGATTCATCAAACATCTCTTCAATCGCATCTTCAATTGCTTCTTCTGATACTAGTTCCTCAGTGTCTTTATCGTCGAGTTCTGCGTCAGCCTCTTCGACCTCAGAAGCTGGGCCATCCATTTATGGTAGTATTGTCAATGGTCAACCACACTGGGAGATTACTGTTCCTGGATCCTTGGGACCATGGACTCATGTTGAAATCCGAGGTACACGTCCAAACACAAACTACAAATTTGTTTCTGTTTCTATTTCCGTGGGAGACCAAGATGTCACATCGTCAGCTTCGATTACTACCACTGAGTCTGATTTCTCTGCTACCTACGATACACCAATTGAAGTCTCTGAGTCCTTGGATGTTCATGTCAACGTTGAGAGAATTGGTTCTGCTAGTGAATTCACACTTGATGCGCATGTTACCGTTACAACTGCAGATGGGAAGAAATTCGTAAAGAGAGCTGTGTCTGATTGGGATTTAACTAACACTATTACTGATCCTGTCTCATCTTCCACATCTTCATCGCCCCTTTCCTCTGCATCGGCTGCTACGTCTACTTCCTCTTGGGATCTGACGAATTCAATTACTGACTCGGTGTCATCCACCAGCACTTCCTTGAGTTCCTCATCTATTGAATCCTTTTCTTCCAAATCATCTGCCGAATCATCCACTGAACCCTCCTCTTTGGAGTCTTCCACTGAATCCTCTTCAACTGAATCTTCTGCTGAATCCTCTTCTGCTGAATCTTCCACTGAATCCTTTTCTGCTGAGTCCTCTTCAACTGAATCCTTTTCTGCTGAGTCCTCTTCAACTGAATCTTCCACTGAATTCTCTTCAACTGAATCTTCTGCTGAATCCTCTTCTGCTGAATCTTCCACTGAATCCTTTTCTGCTGAGTCCTCTTCAACTGAATCTTCCACTGAATCCTCTTCAACTGAATCTTCAACTGAATCTTCTGCCGAATCTTCTGCTGAGTCTTCCACTGAATCCTCTTCTGCTGAGTCTTCCACTGAATCCTCTTCTGCTGAGTCTTCAACTGAATCCTCTTCTGCTGAGTCTTCAACTGAATCCTCTTCTGCTGAGTCTTCAACTGAATCCTCTTCTGCTGAGTCTTCCACTGAATCCTCTTCTGCTGAGTCTTCAACTGAATCCTCTTCTGCTGAATCTTCTGCTGAGTCTTCAACTGAAT
>JAJLXG010000051.1:0-48803 GCA_030571235.1 Wickerhamomyces sp. yHMH26
TTTTTTTTTTTAAAACTTTGTAAGTGTAAAAATATTCATAGTATAAAATAATATCTAATCAACTTCATTATGTGGAGTTAAAACATTTTTAAAACTTGTCTTTGGAGTTGCTGGATGTAATCCATAAATGTTATTCAATAAAACACTATTGAATCCAACATTTCCTGTAAATCCAGCTGTTAAATTCGAAATTTTTTTCCCATTATCATTTGTTGTAGTTTTCGTTGTATTATTAACATTTGAAAAATTAGCTTTTGATAGTATTGTTGATGCAATTGTTGTTGTTGTTGTTTTTTGTTGAGGAATATTTATTTCTGATAGTTCTTGTTCAAGATGTCTTGCCTCATCAAATGCATGTAATAAGTAAGGTAATTCCTCAGTCAGTGTTGTTTTAGAATGACGTTGTAATGATGAGGTTGTTGATGATATTGAAGTTCTTCTTGATCTTGTGAATTTTGGATATAAATAATCTTCTTCAAATGTTAATGCTTTTGGAGAGTTTGAATAGTTGGTAGTGAAATCATCATCATCGTTATCATCATCATCATCGTCATAGAGTTCATCGTTATAGAATTCAAAATTGATTCGAACGGATTCATACATCTTTTCAACGTCATTCAAGATGTTTAAACATTCTTGAATTTGATCTGAATCCTGTTGTTCAATTGCATCATCCAATTGTTTAATTAAAACACTGACGAAATTTTTATATGAGTTCAAAGTGGATTGATAATCGGTGTTGTCTTTAACTAAAATTGTCATATCATCATCGTCTAATTTGATCAATATTTGTGTCAACTCATAAAGAATGATCAAGAGTTTGGATTTCGTATATGATATGGAGATGCTTTCAACTAACTTATTCTGTAAATTCATCAATTTGAAATAAATCTTTAGGATCAACGTTCCTGGATCTGAAATATATTCTTCAATGTTTAAAGTTGATATGAATTTTCTTAAAATTGACATATGATCAGTAATTTTTTTATTCTCATCGTCCAAATCCTCACATTTTGCAATACAATTGGTTGCAATTTTAATATCGAAATTCTTTCTAGTTGAGTTTTGTGGTTTTTGTGGGTTTTTTTCTAAATCGTTGAAGTTTAAATCTAATGATGTCTTTAAAGTGAGAAATTCCCAAGAGTTCAATTGATACTGTATTGAGAGTAATTTTTTGTAAATTTTCAAACCTTTATGACATTGTGATGTTATTCTAGAGTATTTTTTGGAAAAACTCGATGTCATGTCCAAGATCTCGGAAGTTGAGATGAGTTCTGTTTGTTGTGTTGGGAAAGAGGAGAGAATGGGATCCTTGTACGTGGATCGGGAGTAGTTCAAGGCCATGGTTGTTATTGTGTGTGATGAATAAGATGGGAAGGGAGAAGAGGGGTGGTGCAGAATGGGTGTGGTGTGGTCTGAGGGGATCCTAGTGCAGCCTTTTTGTTGTGAAATTTCCAGGATTTTTTTTTGTTCTTTTTTTTTTCCTCCTTTGTGGTTTTTTTTTTTGTTTTTGTTTTTTTTTTATTTTCAGATCTGGTGATTTTTGTTTCTTTTGTACCGGCTGATGACATAATCAGACACATATATATACAATCATAAACTAATTGCAAAAACTACTCTTAATTAAAAAAAACCCTTTTTAAAGCTTTCCATAAAAACATAAAATTTATCACGCTCGCTCTCAACATAATAAAAAAAAAAAACACACACACACACACACACACACCGCTGAATAAATGGACTCATTCAACATTGATGAAAGGGTTCAAAGCATGAACGGTCAAACATGGCAATGCCATACCAATTTCTGATCTCAACAACACTGGAACAACTTCAAGTTCTCTAATCTCTTGGATATAATTTTCATTTTGAATCTTTGTTCTTAAATTAATGAAATATTTTTCCAATCCTTCTTCATTCGAATTCGAATCGTTCTTAAATTGACCAATCTTAAGTTCTGGTGCTTTCAACTGTAATCCATTCAACTGATCACTCAATTCTTTAGAGATTAAATCATCGGTTGTTTCATTCTCCAATTTAACGATATCATTTGCTCCAACTTTGAACTTGTTCTTGATTGAATTTCTATAACTTAATGCATTTCTTTCATCTTCTGGAATAAACGTTGCACTATCAACTCCCTTTTGCCAATAAAGTTCCAATACACCATTACTTTTATCAAATTCACATTTTTTTAAAGGTAATTGATCAGCATGAATTCTCTTCTCAATTCCAAATTCAGGAACAAAGATGTCAAATGCACTTTCATACACTTGACTAATCTTACCCAAAACTATCAACTGACCAGTTTTGGCACTCATCTCGTTTATGGTTTTGGATAACAAAAGATGAATCGATTGATCTTGTGCAGCTTTAGCACAGTCTTTCTTAAAATTGCAGTACTCTGCAGTCATTTTCAAAGATTCCAACTCCTCATTTGTAACCTCATCAATCGTCTCATCCTCGTCTCTGTTTAACACTTGTTTCAACTGTCTATGTGAGATGAAATCAGCATATCTTCTCAATGGTGAGGTGAAATGGGTATATAACGGCAAGTTTAAATAAAAAGCTCCATAATTTTCAGGTTCAACTTTACCAGCAATGAAATATTTGCTTCTACTTAAAGATTTGTACAACAAGATTTCAACAATCTTTCTTGTGGACTCATCTTCAATCTTTAAAATTGAATTGATCAATTCTGCTGAATTTGAAGTTTCAATCTTAATACCAAAATTCTCAACTTTTTTTTTAAAATTCTCAATCTTTGTTAAAGTTGGTAAAGCTTGTCTTCTTAAAATAGTGGAATCACCTAAATTAGAATAAGTTCTTTGTGCAACGGTTGCATTCACTTTCAAAAAAATTTCGTTCAAAACGTTAAAACTCAAATTATTCTCAAATAGATTTAAATGAAGTCTTATTCTTTCATCATCAATTTGATCCAAAAGACTTAAATTCACCTCATTAACCAATTTGTTGTTCTCCAATCTTTGACGACGAAACTCTCTTGAGATTAATGCAATGGTCTTCATATAATCCTTCGATGCTGTACTCGAAACGTCTTGATCACTCTCTCCATCTCCTTTCAAGATGGAATCAATTTGATCAAAAGTTAATCTAATCTTAGGTCTGACAAAACTTTCACCAATCCAAACGTTATCAACTTCAAATTTTGAGGTATCAATCTCAAAAATCACAGAAATGGCTAAATTTTTGACATTCTTGTCAAAACTCAAGTACTCTGTGATCTTTTGTGGTAATAGATCAACGGATTTCTGTGCAAGAAACACAGATGTTGATCTTTTTCTAGCATTCTTATCAAGACTTGAACTCTCCTTGATGAACTTGGTAACATCGGAGATATGGACACCCAATTCAATCTTCTCCGTGCCTAGTCTCTTCACGTGGATAGCAGAATCACTGAAACGACCTGTTTCACTCAATGCAAGAACATACTCATCGGTGAAATCTCTTCTCTTGGAATACTCTTCATCAAAATCAACAGATTGTAGTTCAAACTCATTTTTTTCAGTGATACCATCGTTAGCCAAATATTCATCACAAATGAAGTTATTATCTCTCAAGATTGCTTCAACCTCAACATCTGGTTCACTGATATTACCCAATTCACCAACAAGTGTACCAAAAGGGTGTAATGATGTGATCGGCCATCTTTTGATCGATGCAATGAACAACCTATTGGAATAACTATCACCATTTTCAACGAAATCTCTTGGTGCTTGTTCTGTAGGAATGGCAATCAAGGGAACTTTCTTATCGGTAGGTTTGAACCAAACAATCTTAGGTTTGTTCTGATGATGATTGGAATCCTTTTGTTGTTGTTGTGATGGTCTCAACAAACCTAAAGTTCCTGCAAACAATTGACCTGGAATACGATCAATAACTGCAACGACGTGTCCTGCATAAAGAGGTTTGTACTCATCCGAAATCTCTTCTTCTTCAACCAATAATAAAGATTGACCTTCAACTTCAACATCGTCATTTTTTTTCAATGTTGGACGTTGTTTCAAAGAACCTCTTCTTTTCAAAGAGCCACTAACACCACCGCTACTGTCGCCACCACCGTCTTCCACGGTTGTAGACGTGGATGATGTCTTGTGAGTAGATGCATCGTTATGGAAATCATCATTTGCTCCTGTGGAAGAAGAAGAATCAGGTTGTGTATGATCTTTCCTTCTCTTCTTCTCTTCTTTCTCCCTTTTAGAATTCCAAACCTCATCAACACTTAATAGTTCAACTGCCACCAAATCACCTTCTAATGCTCTATTTCTATCCTTTGAACCACAAATAAAGATATCGGCATCTAAAAGTCCATCCGTTGAGACATATGCATCCGATCTGTTCTTCTTGTTTACCCGCAACGTACCGACAACAAGCCTTCCTTCAGCAACAAGTTCAGGGATCGATGATTGCGTTAAATAAGGTGCGAATAATGACTTTCTACCACCGCCTTGTCCTTGTCCTTGTTGTAAACCACTGATTGAAGAAATTGAGCCACCACCACCACCATAAGATGCTCTTGATCTGTGTCCCGGAGTGAACGGTTGTTGGAATTCGTCTTTTGAAGGAGACTGTTGTCTTCTCCAATTGGAATTCATATCATTACGGGAATTGGATCTGAAATGACCAGATTGACGGCGCTCATGGTAATGTTGTTGTTGCTGTTGTTGGGTATTGTTGTTGTTACCAATAGTAGCGTCATTTGGATTTAAAAACTGTTGTTGTAGTTGTGGAGATTTAGGTGGGAATTGGAAAGATCTTTGAGGGGATGGTGATGGAGCCATGCTTCTTGATCTAGAGTGTGAAGACGGAGATGCCGGTTCGATAACCGTTGAAGGGAATTTGAAACCAGAATTGGTGGCAATTGCAGATGAATTTGAAGAGTTCTCATCGTTCGGCTCCTTACCCGTGGCACGTTGTTTCTGAACCTGTGCTGCGGCTTTCTTCGCCTCATTCAAACCGAGAGAGTGTCTTCTGTTATGACCAATTGAACTCTGTTGCTGATGGCCCAACTTGGGAGGAGGTGCCAATTGATTCTTGTTGATGTTGTTGTTATTGTTGCTATTGGCAGGAAACGAAAACGAACCCATTGTGCCCGTGATTGATGACTGTGCTCTTCTATGCGAGTTGTTTCTCTGTGGTTGTTGGTATTGCTGATGTTGTTGTTGATGTTGTTGTTGTTGTTGGTTGATGATTTGCTGTTGCTGTTGTTGAACCAGGTCCAATTGACGTTGTAAGGCAATCTGCTCCAGCATCAGATTGGTGAGTTCTGACGGGGACCGCCTGTGAGCGATATGGATCTGTTTGGGGTTCTTCCCGTGAGTGGTGGTGTACGATTGTTGGCTACTCATCACGAAAAGAGAAGGTAATCACCACTGCTTTTAACGCTTACTTATTAAGGGATGTTTATGAACGGTCGGTCAAATTGTGGTTTTTTAAAAAAATTTGCCCTCCGCCAAAAAGAATTCGGTGGTTAGGGCCAAAATTAATTGAAAGCTGTTCAGTGTTAAAAATAGAACAAAAGAAAGTGACAATAACTGAGTTTCTCAGTGGTATGTGGTGCTTGTGATGGTTTTGTTGTCAGATCACACAGACAAGGCGGTTTATCCAGCCATTGACATACACATCCCATTGTACTGTTTCTCTATTTACATTTCATACTGACGGAGGGAATGTCAAAATGTCAACTGTCAGCTATCACGTGATCTTCTCAAGCTCTGTGTGCTGGTCAACAATTTATGAAAACATAATCGAGTTGAGAAGAAGGGGGAGGGAAAGTTTGAGTTTTTTTTATAATTTCTTTCAATATTCCCCACGTCAATTGAAGAGATGGGACAGTTAGTTTCTAGCCCGCATACCATCTCTGAACATAATGACGATTTCTTCTCTTTTGCATTAGGGTTCACTCAAGGTTATAGAGCAACTCAAGAAGACGCTCACTCGTATGACCATAAAGTCATTGAGATCAACAGCAAAGAAACAGATGTCAGGATTTTTGGAATCTACGATGGACATGGCGGTCAAGGATCAAGTGAATTTGTGGCAGAGACTTTACCGAAAGTGATACTGAATGAATTGGAAGAAACTAATAATGACATAATCAATGAGACTTATGATCAGATGATAAGGCGAAAGATTAAGAAATCTTTCTACAAGACAGATTTGGAACTATATGATCATTTAAACTCTACTTCATGTGAGACAAGTGGAACAACGGCAATAGTTACGGTGATCATTGATCACAAACACATCTACAGTGTCAACGTTGGAGATTCACGGTGTATATTGTCCGTTGATGGCTCAACAAAGAACTTGTCATTTGATCACAAACCTTCAAACATAGGAGAGCTTATAAGAGTCAACGAGGCTGGTGGAATGGTCCATTATAACAGAGTGAATGGGATATTGGCACTATCTAGGGCTTTTGGGGATTTTGAGTTTAAGAAGAGGAGGTTAAATACCGGTGAGATCTTGTCTTCAAATTCAACTCAAGTCACCGTGGAACCAGAAATATTATACAGAGAAGTTTGTGAGAAAGACGAATTCTTGGTGATTGCATGTGATGGAATCTATGACGTTTTTTCAAACGATGAATTGTTGAGAATTATACGGCACAATTTATCTTTGGATATTGGATTTAACACTATTATTGATAAACTGTTGACATTGGGTGTTAATTCTGCAGACAGGAAAACTGGGATTGGATTCGATAATATGTCTTTGTATATAGTTGCCTTGCAACAAAAAGAAACTTTTCAACAATGGAAACAAAAGATAAAGTTGAAAGTGGAGATTGAGAGAAATTTGGTATAAAGATATATACAAAAAAAAAACACCCCCATTTTGCATATAAAATAGATTCGGTTCATTAGATCATTAAAAAGATTAATCGGTGTGTAACACTTTCATTTTCCCAGTTTTTTCCTCAATTTTTGTAATTTTTCCCTTTCAACAACTTCTCTAATCATCAAACTCAAAGCTTCTTCCACGTTTTGGTCAGTTTCACTATCAACAAGAACGAAGCTTGATTTCCATTCTTGTGCCAGTTTTTGACCTTGTTCAACAAGAACTGGACTGGCTCCTTCATGACATGAATGCGTACAAGCAATAACAATAGGTGGTGGACTTTCAGGACTTGATGGATCAATATCCAATTCATCCAATTTAGATGAAAATTTTCTCAATTCTTGAATCTTCTTTTGTTCTTCTTCCTGATTTTTCATCTTCCAAAGCTGTTTTATACCATAAATCAAAGAATAAACATCACCTTCAGATCCTTGACTCCATTTTTTTTGATAAGTTCTGTATTCTTTCCATGCATCAAATATCGCACCTCTCATGAGTTCCAACATCGTCAACGATTCCTCGGTGTCTCGACTAGACTTTGGTGTTAGCTCTTCAGAACCAGTGTGCTGATGCTGGTGATTGTTGCTTTGGTTAGAAATCGCTGGTGATAGATTCTCACTTTCGTCATACGTTGGTGGATTCAGTGATGGCACTGCTGAGTACATAAAGATGTATCCATCAACGTTCCCATCCAATTCTGAAGCACCACTGGCAACAAGTAAAGGATTTGTCGTCACAGGTCTTCTTGGCTCATTTGCAAGATTGTACAAGTCCTCTTTATCCAAATTTCTGTATAGTGACACCTCGAGAAATGGCACAACAAGATGCGGTTTGAAAGGTGGTGTGTCTATCAACTCGATAGAAATAGGCGATATCTCAGGATTTCTGTAATCATCACCCGCGGTGTCATCCGGGTATTTGTAACTATAATGCTTGTTCTTTAACTTCCCACTGAATCCTGAACTTGATGAGCTTCTTCGTGGTCGTTCACTAGTCCTGTTATAACTTTGGAATGTCACTGGTGACAACAATATATCTCCATCGGAAGTTATCTTCTGCTTGGCACCCAAATTGCCAAACTCATCGAGAATGGTTTTACTTTTGGAAGTGTTTGGTTGGAATTGGAATAGAAGGGTGGTGGATCTATGAGTTGGGTAATAAGTCTCTCTAAAGAATTTAGAGTATAATGAGTTTGCAAAAGTGGATTTACCAACCGCAGAAGAACCAAGAAGGACTATTTTCAGTGGTGTTGCATCAGAATCCATGGTACAGCTAGGGCTTACACCGACACAACCAATTGGATTTGTGAATTTGTGGATTTGTATTATGTGACAGAAAAAAAAAAAACACCAAAAAAAAACACCCTGTAGAAATTTAAAAAATGTGCAATTGTACCCTTCCTCAATAGATATCGGACAATTCGAAAGCTAAGCAAACTATACGAACTTTCACGCTCCTTTTCAATCAATAAAAGAATCTTTTTGGTTGGTTTCTTTAAATTCGGTGTTTTCTCCCCTCACATTTTTTTAACATTGTCTTTTTTTTTTTTTTTTTTTTTTTTTTTCTCCCGTCGGATAAAGCCGAAGGAAGAACTTAATTTCGTAGGGCTATTTAAATATGCAAAATTGACACAAAGATAGAGAATGAGAGAGAGCTTGTACAATTAATAAAGACATCTCTATGAGTATAAATTGAACAATAAACAAGGTTATGTTTTTTTTTCTTTTTTTTCCCTCTCCAATGGAACATTTAATTAACGAAACCTAAGCATCAATCAAATTCTCCTCGGTTCTTTCGAGTTCAGCCTCATCTTCTTTACCTTCTTCATTTGAACGATCATAAAATTCGTTCAAAATCTTTGGTGAAATTCTATTCAAAAGTTCCTTTGGATAAATTCTTAATAATGACCAAGCTTGATCCAAACTTTCAAAGACTGTTCTGTTCTCATAAGCACCTTGCGAGATGAACGTTTTTTCGAATTTCTCCAAAAATTCCAAGGATAATTTATCTTCAGTGGACAATGCCTCTTCACCAACAACTGCTTTCATAGCTGCTGCATCTCTACCAATAGCATATTTAGCATACAATTGATTGGAAACATCACCATGATCTTTTCTAGTCATACCTTCACCTATAGCACTCTTCATTAAACGTGACAAGGATGGCAAGACATTGATAGGTGGATAAATACCTCTGTTATGCAATTGTCTATCAACATTTATTTGTCCTTCAGTGATATATCCAGTCAAATCAGGAATCGGATGTGTAATATCATCATTTGGCATGGTCAAGATTGGAATTTGAGTAATTGAACCATTTCTACCTTCAACACGACCAGCTCTTTCGTAAATAGTCGACAAATCTGTGTACATATAACCCGGATAACCTCTTCTACCTGGAACTTCTTCTCTAGCAGCAGAAACTTCTCTAAGAGCATCAGCATATGAAGACATATCAGTTAAAATTGTCAAGACATGACGTTCAGTTTGATAAGCCAAATATTCAGCAGTGGTTAAGGCCAATCTTGGAGTGATAATTCTTTCAATTGTTGGATCATTTGCTAAATTTAAAAACAACGAAGTTCTTTCTAATGAACCATTTTCTTCAAAATCCTGTTTGAAAAATCTGGAAGTTTCCAAATTAACACCCATTGCAGCAAACACAATGGAGAAATTCTCCTCATGACCGTCATGAACATCCTTGGTTGGTCTAACAAGACCAGCTTGTCTGCAAATTTGGGCAGCAATTTCATTATGTGGTAAACCAGATGCTGAAAAAATTGGAATTTTTTGACCTCTTGCAATAGAGTTCATCGTGTCAATAGCTGAAATACCAGTGGAAATCATCTCTTCTGGATAAATTCTTGCATAAGGATTGATTGGTGAACCATTGATATCTAGATAATCTTCAGCAAACACTTTTGGACCATTATCAATTGGACGACCAGAACCATCAAAAATTCTACCTAAAGTATCTTCAGAAACTGGAATTTTCAAATTTTCACCTGTGAATTCAACACGAGTCTTCTTAACATCAATACCACTGGTACCTTCAAACACTTGAACAATAGCTCTTGAACCACGAACTTCTAAAACTTGACCAGCTCTAACGGTTCCATCTGGAAGGGTAAGGTTAACAATTTCATTATAACGTGGAAATTTAACATTCTCAAGAATCACCAAAGGGCCATTGACACCACCAACGGTATTATAGTTCAAACGTGGTTTGATCTTGAAACCTTCAGTGGCTGCAGTTTTGTTCAAGTCAAAAAGCTCTTTATTTGAGAGAGACATGGTTTTTTTTTCTCCTTATTCTTTTTATGAGTGTGAGACAAGAAAGATATCCAAAAAACAAACAAAGCCTATCAAACAGGATAGAAATATATTTAGAAGTGAGTTTTCAGTGAAGGATGTATGAAAACAGACAACCAATTGAGCTTCTGTAGGTCTTGAGCTTGGATGGTTTTTTTTTGTCGTTTATATGAAATGTGTTATCTATCAGGAGGAATTTCGAAAAACAGCCATTTTTTTTTTGGGATTTCTCGAGGAATCCAATGTTACCCGGCATTATAAAGAAGGAAACAAAAAAATTCGCGACTGTTTGGAATTTTCGCGGAATAAAAGCCGGGTAAGGAAAACCCACTAAAAACCTAAAATCGTTGAGAAAAAAAATGATAATGTCACTTTTCCATAAGCTCACATTAAGTTCAAATTCATATCTATATTCACATATTGGCGTAACAAACCATGCTTTATGAACTTGTTGCCATCACACGTATAGCTGATCCAATAATATCTATTGAAGCCAAAGAAGTTGCTTCGACAATAGGAAGACTGATAGTACAGAATAGAGGGGTTATTAGAAAAATTCAATCCATGGGAATAAAACAATTGCCAAAGATTATCAGTAAAGATCAAGAACGTCATTTTAGAGGTCACAGATTCCTCATGCTATTTGATTCTAGTACTTCGGTTCAATCAGAGATACTAAGAACATTGAAAGCTGATCCTCGTGTGTTAAGATCAATTATTGTCAGGGTGGATGATAAGAAACTTTCAGTTGGAAGTTCACTAGATAGAGCGAAGAGTTGAAAGAAAAATATGATTGAGAGATTCTTTTGTGAATAGTTAGTTGTGAGTCTGGTGAATAACAAATCTCTTTAATGATGGTACAGAAACATCAAGCAGACATTAGATAAACATAGCATTAATTTACTGAAAAAGTAGATAAAACGTAGCAAAATTATGATAACCACGTATCATATTAAAGGATAGCTCATCTCACTTGACGGATCAATTGAAACAGTCTTGGTAACTGCAACGGACCTCTCGTTGTGATAGAAAGGTAAATCGTACTTAAAAGTACCTCTTATAATCAAATCAAATGGATGTTTCATGATAGTTCTCCACTTGTCAGTATCATTTTCAGTTTTATGATTTTCATTCAATGTTCCAGCTTCTCCATTGTTCTCTGTATCTGTAGAATTTTCCCCCGGATGAACAAGTTTGATTTGCCCACTAGCCAATGAAAAATTTCTATTGAGGAATCCACTTGAGAATTCCAATGGTGTTTCGAGTTTCACAACAGTCCCTAGTAAAATTGTCTGAAAATCAGTTGAAGAACCATCTTCATGAATTGGAAAGATCAAATCCTGTGACAAATATGATGATTTTGCAAATATGTCTAATTCAAGATCGTCTATCTCAACTGCAACGAATCCAGGATTGAATGCTCTCACACTTAAATCAAATATGAGTTCGTCATATGAAATCACAATGTTGTCAACTGTATCAATTTGAACGTTCTGTAAATCTTTTGTTGTTGCAAGCAGGAATCCTGCCACAAATCCAAAAGTGAGAAGAAGAAGAACAAGGGAGAAGAAGTATACAAAATTCTTGAAGGCCTGGATATGACTATTGCGTTTCGTATTGTGGAAATTGTGAGGAGAGTATGCTGGCTGAAGCCTTTGCTGGTTTTGCGATTTTACTCTATACCGTTTGTTCTTGTTCTTGGAGCTCTGAATTTGTGAGTCATCTTTGTTGTAGCCAAAATCTTGAGAAACATCACCAGAGTCTGTTGATCTAAAATTTGGAAGACTCCTTCTATTAAAATATTGTCGACTCATTTTGTTTCTCAAATTGTTGTTAGACTTTCCGATATTCAAAGGTGTGAGTTCATCATCCTCTTCATAGTCATCAAAATCATAAGTGTCACTGAACTCTTCGGCACCCAGTTCATGTTCTTCATCGTATTGATCAATATAATCCTCTATGTTTACATTATCAGGAACTCCAGAATATCTTCTGAGTGAACTTCCCTTGGCATCAAAGAGTTTCGAAGTTGTCGTGCGCAATTGGTTTTGCCCCGTGAATGCAGAGGGTGAACCCTGTGATTGAGAAACATTCGAACTTCTCTTATCACCGTGATACCTGGTGAACACGTTGGCCTTGGAGCTATTTGAGTTCTGTTTCGAGTTTGTATTTGAGTTCGGTCCTGGAATTGATATAATGTTAAACTTAGCGTTAGCTATTGGTTCAGATGGAGCGCTCGAGTCAAAAGGTGTGTTGGTGTTGCCATTCTGGGATTGCGTGTCAGAGATAGAATTTGAATGAGATGCAATATTGATATTGTTGTTGGAGTTTGATGATATTGATGAAGTTCTGTGGGGTTCTATACCAGATTTAGTGTTGTGAGCCTTATCATTTGATGTAGTTAGTGAAGCTTGCAGAGTATGGTTTTGAGACCCACTGTTACTCAGATCTGAATCATTATCAACATCAAAAGGATTTAATTCTGAGTCTTTGTCATATTCATTTTGAACTATGGCATTAGGAACATTTGAAGGGGAGTATAGATGGGTCGACGATGTTACCGGCATGCTTATGTTTCTCTGGGAAAGTTTCTTCAAAGCCAGCTGACCGTTAGATGTCGATGAATTTGCTTTCGTAGTTGGAAGGGTATTGGTGGAGTTCAAAGCATCAGGCGTACTCTCGTAAACAAACGTCTCTTCAGAATCAGAGTCAGAAACGTCACCAACAGCATTAGCTATCCTCGCAGCAAACAAGTCTGCCTTTGTCACACCTGTCTTTGGAACACTTATATGACTCTCTGTTGGGTTCAGGCGTTTGTTAATGTTCCTTATCGAGCCATTCACACTTATATTATCATCTTCAATAGCAGTCGGGTTCTGGAATGCTGAAGTGGTTTGATTATTTTGATCTGCAAACAAAATACTCTTTCGTGTTCTCAAAGCAGCGTTGTTAGAGATACTTGAATTGGAAGACATCAAATCACCCGATATCACATTAGATTTCACCGCAGAAATAGCATTTGGATTGGGCCCGATAGGGAGTGTAACAGATGGTACATTGGTAGCGTCTACCGTCTCCGTCTCCACAATCATAGACTTTCCAGCGGCTTGTTTTGTTGCTTTATCTGTAGTACTCGACCTCGAAAAAAGAGGTCTTGCAAGCTGATCTTTCTTCTTTTGTGATATCGCACCACCTTTCTTTACCACATCAATGTCATCAGGAACGACGCCATCATTCACTGAGGGGTCAGCTGTAGGCGTACCAGATGGCTTTCCCTCTAAATCTGCAGCAACATTCTTAGGGAAACGTTCGAAAGCTTCATCTTCGGGCACGGACTCAAGACTTTTAATCGTTTCAGAATTGTTGGGGAGTTCATCACTGGTAGAGGCAGCTCTTTTAGATTCAGCTTCACTCATATCTCAAATAATGATTCAGCTGAAGAGGTGAATGGTAATAAAATGACAATGCGGTTTTACTATTATTCTCTAGATTATTCGTGGCCTCGAATAAAGCTCCAGCTATTCAATATCCTTCGTGAATGCAATGAGAGGAAGATACACAACAGGGAAAACGAAGACGAATTTGATCAAAACTGTTGGAGAGAGGCCAGCAGTCAATATATGAGCAAACTATTGGAGCAGATCTTCAGGTGATAAGGTGTTTTCAGCTTTCAGGAGCAGTAAGAAAGTTCCCTGTTGTATTCCTCTTTCTGTTTGGTATGTTGATTTCTCATTCCATTTTGTGTATACTTGCTTTTTTTCTAGCCAAAGCGCGCCAGCCTGGTCGAGAACACTTGGGAAAAATCGCAGAGACTAGTCTTTGCTAAGACTAAAAGTCTTCCATTTTGAGACTCCATAGCGTTCTGAAGTTAATAGCTTGTTTGAAGTCTATGACGAAGTTATAGTTAAAGATATTGAAAGGTCAAAGCAGCTAATTAGAGCTTGGGGTTCTCTGATGACTTAATTGACCGTGACACTCTATAATCACAATTCTGCTCAAAGAACAAAGAAGCTGTCATCTTGAGTCCTCTTTCCCCGTGCAAAAATAAAACCGGGCAAAAAAAAAAGTATTGAAGAATGAGACGAAATGTGAAGAAATAAAAGGCGTTTACTGGTGCCTCACTCAGACTTCTGCAAGATCAAACCAAAGGAATCCAATATGCCATTGGCTCATCTAGATAAAAAGGCCATTTCGAGCAGGTTCAGAACAATCAGTTCTTTGGAAGAAACCAGAATAAGAGACGCCCTGGAGCAACCAGCAAACTCCAAATTCAGTTTCCAAGAAAGTCAAAAGAGCTCCTCAATAAGTCGAAACAGATATATCAATGTATTTCCTTTCGATTATAATAGAGTGCCTCTGAGAGTTTCACATAATGACTACATCAATGCTTCCTCCATAGAGCTTCCTAGATCTAAATTCAAATATATCGCAACTCAGGGCCCTACTGATACGACTATGGGCCACTTCTGGCAAATGGTAATTCAGGAATCGAATAGCTCAGAGAGAGAAATAGTCATATTAATGTTAACTCCACTTCAAGAGCGAGGTGTGGTGAAATGCTCACACTATTGGAAAGACAAGCTTCTATTTGATAAAGATCGGTATGATTTAGATAAAGATATCAGGATCAACATCATTACAGAGACTCCTAACGTTGACCATATTGAGGGGCTGTACTATACTCAATTGGAATTATCTAGTGACGATGTTCGTACAAAGGTTCACCATCTATACTACGATCAATGGAAAGACTTCGATCGTCCTCAGGATTGGATCACATTGCTCAAAATCAGCCAAATTTGCCGCAAACTCAACAGAGAAGGCGCCCCGCTTATAACCCACTGCTCTGCTGGAGTTGGTAGAACAGGAACTTTCATCACACTGGATCACTTATTTCACAAAGAAAAGCTGGACAAAGATGAAGTTTTTGAGACTGTGTCGCTTTTACGAGAGCAGAGGGTGATGATGGTACAGAGCCTTTCGCAACTAAACTTCATTTACGAGGCAATCGATTCGTATGTCAGTTCTGTGGGCTCCCCATACTAAACAAGTAAAAGCAAATCTCTCATGACATCTGTTTTTGTGGTTCAAGTTAGATCGGTGGGGTCGAAAAGTATAAAAAGAGGCGCCCGACACTACCCAAGGCTTACAATTACAATAACAAAATAGCCGCCAAGCATAAGAACTTCAATTATGCCATTTCAGAACTCCTACAGACTATCTCTCAACAAGATCAATATCCTGTCTGCCAGTACCGCTTCAATTTTATGCAACGGCTTCGAGTTCGATTTAGTAAAAGCGGAGGAAACCAGTTATCTCAATTTTGTGCAACTACTAAAGGACGAACAAGTTGATTCTGCCCTGTTGGAGAAGATTGGATGTTTTGTTAAACTCATCACCACCCCACAGTACGTTTCCTTAACGTGTAACACAATATTTGTTGATGCACTCAATCAAAAATTATTATTTGCGCCATCGGTCTTGCCTGACTATTACTATGAGTTTGACTTTGTTGGAGATGCTGCATTAATATCCCAACTGAGCGATGATTTGATGAATACCAGTATTGATTTGGGGTTCTTAACCCTGAAGAAATTGAGCCTTGCACCTGATGATTATGAGTTAAAGAATGGAAACCTGAAAGAGGCATTGATGTGCTGACAGTCTATTGATCTTTGAGAACACATTGACCAACTGCTGCTCCCTTATCTTCTCTGATAAGCTAAATTATACACTGAGGAAAAATTGTTTGAGGATTGAGATGTCCCTGCCCTTTGACACGCTCTTTACCAACCAAGTGACTTTTATTCTGTGTTGACTTTTTACTGGAAACTTCTCACTCTACCTTTATAGAAAAATTCTACTGCATGATTATTCTGTATAATTAATAGCAAGTGAATGGTTAGTGAACATAAATAAAGAGGCCCACAAAGAGTCCCAAATTACAAATATGTCTCCGTCAAAGCAGCTTTATCAACAAACCACGAGACTCTTCCAGCAGCTAATTCATTGACGACTGAAGCTGGCAGACCCTTTTCTGGCCTCTCCAGAATAACTTTGACAATAGAAGCTTTCACAGCGCCCTCCACAACAAAACTGACTCTGTGCGAGTGACAAATCACTGGTATTGTTAAAGTGATCCTGTTTGGAGGACCACTAGGAGCATTCTCAACAGGTACTACCCACGCTAGCTTCTCTCTCAATACTTCATGATCTTGTGGAAAGATTGACCCAATGTGACCATCTGGAGCACAACCCAATAGAAATAGATCAAATAGGGGCAGTCTTACTGAATCTTTCTGAGCAAAACCTTTTATCAACAATTTTTCATACTCATCTGCTGCCTCTTGGGGATCATCGATCAATGCTTCATTTATGTGATAGACGTTTGGGGTCGGTTTGCCAGCTTCAACAAGTTTGTCAAATATATGCCTCTTTGCGGAGCCGTAATTTGAGTCTGGGGAGTCGAATGGAACCAATCTCTCATCCACAAAATACACATCCCATTTGTTCCATTTGACATCATCACGCTGGAGTAGACCGTTACTTAGGACACTGATCAATGAACCACCACTTATAGCAATTTTGAATCTTTTTTCGGCCTTGGATTTCAATGGACCATTCTTTATGCTGGTAGTTGATTGACTATTGAGATGGCTGTTTGAGCCTGTATCGTTAGTTGAGCTCAATGCCTGCGTTTGGGCATTCACCACTAGGTTTGCAACAGCATCTGCAACTCCCTCAAATTCAGCAAAAGAATAAATTTTTGGAACGGTTGTAGTCATGATATAAATACAGCGTTCAAATGGCTACTAACGGAGTAACTATGCTTCAGGAACTTCAAATTAAGATAATCCAGTATTCTGATTTCAAGAGTATAACACGCCAAGGAACCCGGTATATGGAAGTTAGAAATTTTAATGAGTTTCGAACACTTCATGGGGGTTAGCTGAAGCCGAATTCCTGTTTTTTTTCTCGTTATTTCGTGCGAATCAGAGTTAACGTCGCGAAAAATATACACAACTTACCTATGAAAGACGTAAGTTATCCATTTGAGCCAATTATTAGTGTATAATGGCGTACAGCTCGGACCGAATGTCAGATCAGAGACACTGAAAGGGGGCTAATAGGGTCTTTTTCTAAGAGGTTCTTTGGAGCTAAGCTTATTTGAGCAGGAAGCAGAGATAATGCAAATTAAATAAACCGAACTATCAGATACTATAACACCCCACTGATCAGTACGAAATTGTGGAACATCCGTCACTGTAACGTAATACTTCCTGCAGGGTTACAAATTCTAAATACGCATGATTTAGAGGCGAGGGGGAGTTATTCAGACGGCTGAGGTACTATTCTGAGAACCAGATAGTCTTATCACGTCTGAGAAATATTAGACAAGCTAAATAATGTGTTTTGTAGGAAATTGGGCTGGCATTGGCACCTATACCACAGAATGTTTACAAATGTATATAGCATAGAGCTAAAGTCAGAAACAATTTTGTAAACTCAATTTAGAAGGAATCAAAGCACTCAGTTCTTAGCTTGATGCTTATATAATCATTATCGGGGCAACAGTCCAAAAGTGCAAAAAAAATTGCCCCCACCTCTAGTTTAATAATGCAAATATAAAAGACGGATAAATTCGAAAGCTTTCGTGTATTCAGCTATTCACCTCAACTTTCAAGCCAAGATACCGATTCTTCGTGAGATAACCTGCGAAAGGAAGCTACTATAATCGAAGGTCTTCCATTTTAAGCAATTACTAGAATAAAAAATGTTCAAACAACTGTTGAGATCTAAGCAACAATTGAGATCGTTGAGCACCTCCAGAAACAGAGTGTGGAATGAACTTCAACAAGACGAGCAGAAATCTTTTATCAATGGATTTGTGGATCTTTATAGAGATAAGAACAGCTGCTCGAAGAACTACTACAAACAATTAGCATCAGGTATGGATGAGTATGATGATATCCCATCCATTTTTGGCCTGCTCTATAATGATCTTGTTGACAAGCAGCAAAAAAATGAGACTAGCGCAGAATTTGATGGCGATTTTTTCAAGTTACTCAAGAAATGAATTCTTCCAGCTTTAGAGGTAACCAGCATTTGTGCTCGTGCTAAAAGCCACTTGTCCACTTAAATATTCTGAGCTTCATTCCATACCTCAAAGAGATCCTTGATTCATCGTTCATACCCCACAAATGGTATATAACAAAAAAACTGGTTTGCGATATACTACTACATTGAGTTTAACAGTATTCGATGGTAGCGCTCTCGCACGCAGTAGGTATTGTGAACTTATTATGCTTTAAGCGAACATTCACTATTCATGTCTTTTGTTGTAAGAAAGATCTGCTGCCAGATTGCATTGCTTGCTGGTTTTTCTGGTAAGTTCTAAGCATAATGTAGATGGTATACACTAAGCCGACGACGTCACTCTCGGAACTTAAGCATATGAAATGAATGCAGTTATACAAAAACAAAAACAAAAAAAAAAAAAAAAAAAAAAAAAAAAAAAAAAAAAAAATAACATTCAACTTGCCACAAAAGCTGCCATCATGTGCTGTGTTATAAAAACTTATCCTCAATACAATTTTATTCAGCCCGTTGAACACAACAGTGCTAAAACTTATTCAATCCCGGCTTTGAGAGCAGCATAACCGCCGCGGTTATCCCTTGCACCCTAGATCACAATCACAATCCCAGGAATACTACTGAAAGCAAGATTTCAAAAGGACAGCCTAGTTTCAGATCAACTTCCCTCATGTTTGAAGTCTCTTCTTCCAGATCAGCATATAGCAACAAGTCAAGTGGTATCCTGGTATGGAAGAGTGATCCCTTTTGATATCTACCGTTTACCTCTGCATTCCTCACATATTTGATCAATTCTTCGTTGCTGCAATTATCCCAACGATAAAGGGAAACGCTACTGCATGAGCACATGCCTCTGTACACAAATATTGAGTGGGAATCATCAGATACAACAGCATATGTACCTGGAGCTCTAGCTAGCTTCAAGGTAGCAATTAGAATGCGTGTTCCTTGACAACTTCCTCAATTGAAATTGCCACAAGAGTAGATAGATTACATAGTGATGCGAGAAAGAGATGTGAAGGTCATTGAGAAATTCTAGGGTATTACACCTTGGATCCTCCAGGGCACGATACTGCTAGAAGTTTGTTGAAATAAATGACTTGGTTTGAGAGTTACAAAGTTGATTGGTGATGCCGTTGATATTGCTATGGGTCTTGGTTAACATCTACAATGCAGGATCCATATGGTGCAGGTGATACGCCTTATCCTGGAATTGATGATTTCGCTAAAAATGCTGTTGGTTTTGCTGAGGTTTTCCACACAACATAAGTGCAATGTTGCTGAGATCACTTTATTGTTGTATTATTGCATTATTGTTGCAAGATCTCAACTTGGTTATCGTTAGCACAGGCCAATGGATTCCGCAGTTAACTTGAGTTATCTACAGATGACAACTAGATTAGCTGATGCTCAATAGCTCTAAACTAACAGGTTCTCATACACCCCACAAATAAAAACAGGCCAGTGTTTCAAAACCGGTTATCTCCTTAGCGCAAACTCAATAATACACAAATTCCTTATCCCATTTGCACAGTCCCTTGTCCCCACTGTTTCTTACTTACTATCGTTCCTTCAATTCCTTCAATTTCACAACTCGCACAAATCTTCACGCATAACATAAACAGATGTCATACACAGACATTAACCATTAGAATACTACATATATCTAGTATATATTGCCTATTATTGTAACGGTATTGATTTTAAAGAATTAAATACATTTTATTATAACTAGAAATCGTACCTGCACAACATAAACCAAGTACAAGTACATATATGCTGTCAGTTACATCCGAATGTTTTTGTTGACTTGTACTGATAACGGCACTTGATTTCCGATCTCACTACCACTGGCGAGCTTAACTTACTATTGTCTCATTGTTAACTGGTATCATCAGCCATTCACTTTGAAAAAAGTAGAGATAACATATGGCCAAGAACTTCTCTCATGTGTCATGTTCAAAAGACACATAGCTACTATATATATAACACGAAGACAGATATCGAAATGCCTTCTATACAAATATTATATAAGATTTATCTTTTCACACCCAAAAGACTCATTTCACTCAAAACCCCATTCAAACTATAAGCCCCAATGGTAAGTTAAACCTATCACAGGCTCTATAGCAATAGCACCCATCAATATACAGAGCTCTCAGGTTAAAGTCGAGATATTTAAAACATATAACCGACAGTAAATGGCCCCAATAAGGTTTTTGTCACATAGCTATTACCCACAAATCACTCCCAATTCGACCCATTCAAACCAGTTAAACCGTTCTTTATGTAGAACAATCGAGTTACACAGGTGTAAGCCAGTATTAATTGTCAACTCATAATCAACTACCCACACCTGTAGGGTAGTGTCACAGCTACAGCAAACATGGCAAGACAAAGCTAAGATATCTTGATTAGTTTTCGGATAAGATCACCTACGGACACCCATGCAGCGAAATTTGAGCATAACCGGGGAGATATACTCACACCTGCAGGACGCTCTTCGAAATGCTGCATGAAACTGCAGTCAATGTTCCGGAAGCGGGAAAAACTCAAGTCTCAAGAGACGCGGAGACCTTCTAGGATGCATCCAATAAAGATGTTGCTGGTACAACTCAAACATTGCTTATCTGGGTCCTGTCGGGTGCAATGCGGTAAGGACTACCAGCAAGCCATGTGAATCATAATTCTAATTTGTGTTTAGGTTTATTCTATTTTTAGTTTAGCAAAAAACATATTTGTGGGATTTCTTAGCATGGTCTTGCGAGTGCTCAGCAGCAGTTTTGGTAAGGAGAATTTAGATGTGATGATATTTATTGAAAATCTTATCAGTATTACTGCTGTCTCTACTTATTTTAACTTTATATACTGTTATCACCACCGCGAATATGTTTTGTTCGCGAAACATTCATGTCTGAATACAAATCTAGCTTTTTTACAAAGAATGAGGTAATTAAACTGTGCTCTAGAAGCATCGAAACATCGAATCTCGAAGATCACTTTGCAGTAATAAAAACACAACTTTGGTCAGCTGACAATTTTATAAAATAAGAGCCCACCAAAGAAATAAGAAACATGGTCGGATGTCTCTACTTTAAGGTGAAAGCACGTGATCTTAACCGGAATTCAATAGAATATGGAAATCAGGTAAGGCTGACCCTAAAGCAGGAAGGGGCATGCTTTATCAGATTAGCGTTATCTCTGTAAAAGGTAAAATCAATGCTAACTTATATAGCCATTCCCCAGAATGTTTCTACATACTAAAAAGAAATGGTAATGAAGGTTTGAAGAATCTTAATTTTTTCCAATCAGTCGATGCTTTCCGCATGAAGCGGAGCATCTGCTGGGAAATAGTGAAGTGCGCATCTTTGCAAGACTATTGTGTGATTAGTTTAATAAACGTTATTCATTAATTTATTTTCTAGAGTGCCTATCTCTAACACTTTTAGCCAATTTTCTGAGCTCCAGAATGCTTCTTGGAATATCTTCATCTTCCTTCGGCTCGAAATCCGTTTGCTGTTGTGTAGCAGGAATAGCAGTATCTATAGGCTTCTTGATAATGACAGGTGAAGCATTATCCCTCTCAAACGTCACATTGGAAATATTAGAAATTATAGATGACTCAGAGTAATAGGAAGGTGTCTGTAGGAGCTCACTTGATTTGGGTCTTGGAGTGGAGTAAACATCTATCTTGATTTTGTTGGATGGATTAGCTTGGAACATATTGTCAATGCCACTTTTGTTATGATCTGAGAGAAGTTTTGGAATAGTTGGAAATAACGGTGATGAATTGATGTGCGACTGGAATATGAGGGCATGTTTGTTAGGTTTGAGATTGTGCCTTGTGATTTTACCCTTCTTTGACATCGGATTTTGGTTCTTTGTTTTCGAGCTTGAAGAATGTTTGGCATTGAAGTCACCTTTTGCACTCAATTCAACGAATTCGCCAGCGTGGTCCAACTTTTGTTGGAGCTCCATGGTATCGAAATTTTGTCCGATTTTCACATGGGTCACATTTAGAGCATTGGGTGAATTCTCCTGGTTGATTTCTCTAAAAAGAGACAAATTCGATGGGATGTTTGTTGAAGTTCCATCCAAATCCCAAATAATGAACGTTATCTCATACTTCAGATTGTTATTGAATTCGATACCTTGCAACAATTCTTTCAAAACATGTCTTTGTTCGACAAAATCCACATCGCTAAGTATATTGAACAAGAGCAGATTCACGTGCTGAAATTGATTTGGATTGCTGATCTCATTGATCTTAGAAATTTTCAAGTTAATACCATTTGACACAATACTGCTTTTAGATCCCAACAAACCAAACTTTTTGTCCAAGAACTTCGAGATTAATGGTGAATTAATGAACAGCAAAATATTGAAGTTTTTGAATGCCGAATGTGAAACATTCTTTGTAAGCTTATCAAATGATAATGGAGTCAGATCAATATCAGGTTTAGAAATAGTGTCCATTTTCACCCTTTTTCGTTTGAATGCCTTTGGTATACCAAAGTTCCTTGATGCTTCTAAAAGCTCTTCTCTTTTGCGTTTTTTCAAATCAGACTTTTCCTTGCACTTCCGAGCTGTCTCTAATAGTTTCTTGATGGATCTATTCTTAATACTTCTCTCCATGAACAACTGTGACATCAGCTCAAGTTTCTGGAAGTACATCAACTCATTGAGAAACGCCTCGTAAAGACCTTCAGTAACAGAAGCCAGCAATTTTTGCTTCAACTGCCTCTTCTTCGTGGCTTGTTCTATCAATGGCTCTAAAATTGACTTTACCTCGAGCTCCACCACTGTAGACAGTATCTGTGAGCCGATTTCATCACCCCATTGTTGTACAATCTTCTCTTCCCTTTTTCTTTTGGCATCTTGCTTATCCCGTAGAGACTTCTTAATGGCATCTAATCGTCTCTGCTCCTCTATCTTTTTCAGCTTTTCTTGCTTTTCAGCTTCTTCCGCTATCTTTCTTTGCTCAACTATTAGTGCTTCATCTTGAATATTTGACAGCTGTTGTTTATAATGACCAATTTCTTCGATGCTGTTCGTTTGGGACAATGTTTCACTCTCAGGCTCAGAAACTTGAGGTATATTACTGTTACCAAATGACTTTTTATTTGGATTGGTATGAGTCGAATGGTTTGGGGCTTGAGTTTCAAACTGTATGGCATCAGAATTGGATTTACCACCATTCACTAATGTGGACAAAGACTTCACCTTGTGATCTAGCTTCAAGCTAAAAGATTGTTTCATTGGCTTTCTGTCGGTGATTAGATGTGATGAATGTGATAAGGATGAAGTAAATATTGTGTCTTTCCCGTCAATCTTTTGAATGTCGACATCATAGTATTGGAAAAATTCAACAGCATCAGATGTTGTGTCAAAAGATAGAAGATCCTTCAACCATAGGAGTGGAGGATTTTTTGTCTTATGGAGGGCTCTTTTTATGGCACTCAAAGCATAGAATCTGATTTCATTAAAGTGGATCTCCAATAAGTAAGTCATCAAAATTGGAATTTCTGATCGATTTATCATCTCAAAGAAACATTGAAAAACATTGCAGTTGTTCTCTACTCTTTGAGATGCTCTTTCAATTACGTTTGTTGCCACAAAACACCTTAAACTGAGGGACAGCTGGACAGTTGGGTCCTTTATTATATGAGGTGGAAGTCTTTGTAGCTCTCTTTCCAATTCAGGGTCTCTAAGTTGACTCAAGAGATAATATGACCTGAATTCAGCTTCATTAGGTGCATGAAGTCCTCTTGAATGGTATTCCAAGTACATCTCAGACAACGTCTTCAGAGCTTTATTCATTTGCTCCAATTCTTGTTGCTTAGAATATTCAGTGTTGGTTTTCGCCATAACATGCAACGTAGTGATATGTGTGCGCACGATTCTCTCATTACAATCAACTGCTTCAGGTCCCAAGAAGTTCTGATATGTAAAATCTTGACGTATTGATCTGGTTCTATCCCAAATAAAAGACTGTGATTCCGGGAGCTCTGATAGAAGGTTATCAACGATGTAATTCAAAGTTTTTACTAGGATTGGAGGTGGTCTAACATCAGAAGGAAGAGATGGTGGTTGACCTGCAGCTGGACGGGAAAATGCTTTGATCGCTTTTAGTTTGGAAATTTTTTGGGTAGCATCGTCTTTCTCATACTTTCTAACGTCATTCTCAACTGTTCTCCTCACTCTTTCGTACACCGGACACATATCATAACAAGACCCTTTGAATAAAATAGCATCCTCGAGGCTTCTTCTAATGTTCTCATTATCCACGAGTCCCTTTTGTTCCATTACGTGCCTTTCTTTCTCCCTAAGCTTCATAAAATCCTCGTAAACATTTGATAGATCATCAGTAGATTGTTCCAAGGCTTCCATGGTTTTTTGATTATCCCTGTCCCACTGGTCAGAATCTAGCAGATCATTTGAATTGAGTGATGGAGATTGGTATAGAAGAAACTTTGGTAATGGCCTCAGACTCCTTTCTATCCTCGAGAAGGTTTGAGCGTTGGGGAACCCACCAATGGACGAGTCTAATGATAACTCTTCATTTGACAGTCCATGAAGAGTGCTTTTTGTTTTAGATGTAGCGCTGGTTGACAATATAGGACGTTGACCGCTACCTGATGAGCCGTTTCCCTTCGGGTTACTCTGGAAGATATTTGTCCTGCTGAAAGCAGATGGCTTTTTGTGGCGATGAAAGTTTTGTAAATTTTTGTTATGATTTTCTCCTGGGCTCCGTTCAGCTGTGTTCTGACCAGATTGCTGTAGGGGGGCTATCATCTGTCTTATGGAATTCAAAAGAATCCACACGCTCTCTAGTTCTCGAGGTAATGCTAAGTTTTATCTCTTTGATTGTCAATAAGTAGTTTGTTTGGATCTCTCACATAGAAAGCTTATACGTTTTTCACCATTTTAAAACACCCGGACATCTCTATAATAGTATCAAACTAAATCAATCCAATATCGACTTAATATTTAGGCCAGAACAGCGTTATAAATGATCTAGAGATTACTGGTAATATATGGGTTGCTAATAAGACGTCTTAATGTCCATTAATATCAGTGGTACTATTCCTAAAAGAGTTGACCATTATCTTGACTTGTTGATAATAATTGCATTTATATATAGTGCTGTAACGGAAAATCACCGCAATAAGTGCTAAAAATTAAGAATATATATTTTATTTGAATACATTAATAGATATTTACGCAAGGTTAATCACAGGCCTATCGTGTAATAAAGTATAAAACAGCAATTTACATATTAGTATCCTGTGTACTAGTATCCTGTGGCTGTTTATCAATAGCAACGCTTATATTGAGTTCATCCGAGATACTGGTGAAACGTCCTTCGTATTGATATTCTATAATCTCACTTCCACCAATTGTTTATACTATTCTATCTTCAATTATTATTTAACTTTAATGAGCCGGACAATATATAATACTAGCATTGGTTACTGCAATTGGACAATAGCCAGGGTATATCGCTGGCAGTGATCTCATTTTTACGATGAGAACTATTTTACCGACGGGGAGCTGATTGACCGAAGTGGACAGAAAATTCCCGGCTTCTTCGAAAACAGCGATGGATAAATATTATAGAAATTCTCAAGCTGGAAATCCCTCTATAGATTAACATTCTCAGAACAATGCGATTGCTGCAGAAAAGAAGAATCTCCTCGTTTGTGTCTTTCCCAATCGTGAAGTATAACAATACGCCCAATTTAAATTTGACCAAAGACTCGCTTTACCAGCCCAACGCTAAGTTGAAAATAGATCTGCTGAAAGCTCCCTCACATTTTGGTCACAGTTCCAATAGAATGATGAGACGGTATAACGAGGACAGGTACTCCGTGAATTTCATAGACATCCCCATCAAGTTAAATGACTACGGTATGAATCAGATGGTGAGGAACCAGAACACATTTGTTGCGTCTGTATTCGATGGCCACGGAGGAGACACTTGTTCAGAGTTCCTGAAGGAAAATCTCCACAAAGAGATAGAAGCTTGTAAAGATCCCGAAAGTAAGGAAAAGCTCTTTGATATACTGAAAACCTATTTTAAGAATGTTGGAGGCTACTGGAGGAGGGTGTATAAGAAGAAGGACTATATTTACCAATCGCTCGCAGATGGCTCTTACGATCACAATCGTCAGGCAAATATTGACGACATATCTGACGATTTGAACCTCAGACTAACTAGCACTTATCTAAGTCTTGATTATCATTTTATTTCTAATTTCAAGGAAAAATCAGGATCTACTTCAACTACTGCCCTCATCTACAACTTGAACATTAGGGACACAAAATCCCTCTACTTTGACAAGGACGTGATTTCGAAATTGACCATATCACAAGTTGGAGATACAAAAGCTATCATATGTGACAAAGATGGAGAAGCTCATTCATTGAACGCCATACACCATCCAACTTCATTCATCGAAAGTCGAAGACTTAGTAAGTTTAGTGCTGGTTTCATGACTGATTCATTTGGTGAAAATAGATTTTTAAACTATGAGAACACTAGAAGTTTTGGAGACCTGACTGCAAAGGCCAAAGGTATTGTTGCTGAACCGGATATCACTTCTTATGTTATTGGTGATTCTAAACTAATAAGTCATAATAAATTGACTGATCAAACTGTTGCCAAAAAAGGTGGAGATGAATGTTTTCTAGTGATGGTTACCGATGGCGTTACAAATCATGCATCCGATCAGGAGATAGTTGACTTGGTAATGGCTACATATAATAACACTTCTGGGAAACCACAAAACGGAGCAGACGAAGTTGTAAAATATGTTGAAGCTGTTGGCGGTGATGATAATGCCACCTGTCTTGTGATCAGGCTTTCAAATTGGGGAAATTGGCCAGTGGAGGATAGAACTGGTGCATTGAGAGAACAGAGAATCAAAGCTGGAATCTCCAGACAAGAGAAACGTTAATCAAAAATGCTTAATATAAATATTTATTTACATGAAAGGTTATGAAGAGAACTTGTTATGATGAAGGATATCAGACCAGGGACAAATGATCTTTTTTCAGGCAAATGCTTATGACTGAATGATGATAAAATATTGACTTATTCTTGTAGTAATCACTTGTTCTTAGTTTGGGTATAACTAAATCTCTTTCTGGTTGGAGCGAATTCACCTAGTTTAGACCCCACCATGTCTTCCGTCACTTCAAACGCCACATACTCTTTTCCGTTGTGTACCTGAAATTTAACACCGACAAATTGAGGAAGTATCGTGCAAGCTCTTGCGTTGGTTCTGATTGGTGTATTGGTTTTGATAGCATTAGCGATGGGTAAGGGAACAACGTGAGGGCCTTGTGATAAAACGTTAGTCAGCTGTATAAGATATAATGACATCTAGTAAAACTTACCTTTCCAAGCAGAACGCCCTTTAAAGAGAATGGGACTGAGTCTCATGACAATTTGTAGTCTAAAATACTGAAAGTAGAAAATCCATTCCCACCTCTTTGTGATAGCTCGATTTTTCGACGTAATAATTTTCATATTGCGTGGTGTTCGGGTGTTATTTTCTCTACTGCCGAAAGTCTTTCGATAATTATCTGTCAAAAACCAAAATCAGAAAAAACGAATCACAGAGAGGCACATTGACATCCCACTTTTTTTAGAAGGGTGCATTAATTTACAACGAAGCCAATAGAAAAAAAGTTTGTATTTGGGTGTGTGGATAAAGTAGAGTTTATTCAGTGTGATTGTATTGATCTTCACTGTTGAACTTCTGAGGCCGAGGACTACCGGCGTCAACGTTTCCAGAATAAAGCCCACCAACCTTTAAAACCATATTAAAAAAGACAAATGTATGCAAAGTATAAAATAAACGCAGGGTTGATTCACCTTTGTGAATGTGGAAGTAAAACAAAGCTGAATAAAGTAGAATTCAAATATCAAAAATCACTAGCAAAGCCAATACATTGTGAATTGTGAAAATCTCATAAACATGTGGACCTTTTACAAGGTACTAGAATCTTTCACTTATGGAGATCAGCTTTTGAGAGTGTATACGATGGTGCAACCAAAGTTGTCTTATTTTCGCTAGCTTTTTGATTGAGCTGAAAGTAAGAGTAAGCGCCTAAAGTAACGGTGGATAAACCAGCAACGATCAGACCTTTTGTGATAGGAGTAGCCATTTTGTAATGATTATGTGTTGATATAGTGGTAAGTTTAGTCCTGCAAATTAACAACGAGTTGTGCGACGGTAATTAGAACATGACTAGAATCCGTTCTTACGAAACAGCGAGTGTCTTTCTTTATATACTGTACTCGGGGTAGAAGTTTGGGGTAATTCAGCCAGTCACAGACGAAAATCGCAAACTCCAAAAAAGTGGGCTGTCACTCAATAGCGGAGAAATCAGGCTAGGTCATAATGTGGCATATGGGGGCAATATGAGCAGCGGTAGAGTGTATAACTGGTAGAGTGTGGAACGATAAGCTGCGGACCCGATGATATGATTTTTGGTTACGTAGATATCGTCTACCAACTTCCTTTCGTGCTTCTTTCCGGCATTTTCCTTCCGCTTTCCTCTACCCGGAGAGTTCAGGGTGTATTCGGTGGTTCGGCTCTGGCACATTCACAGAACGATTATGTCATCACAAACAGTGGAGCAGGGCTCGTTTCTTGATAACAAATTTTCATACATGTTGAAGATGAGATGATTTAAAACTCTTAGATCTAAGAGGTCTTGTCAGTTTGATTATGTTTGCTTCTAGGTTCGATCCTAGCGTACTTGTCTCTAGTCAGACAGTAGAGAATGATACACTGTCTCATAAAAGAACAATAGAGGAAGCTGGAATAGAAGAAGAGGAGGAAAGTGAAGAAGAGGAAAGTGAAGAAGAGGAAAGTGAAGAACAGGAAAGTGAAGAAGAGGAAAGTGAAGATGAAAAAAGTGAAGATGAAAAAAGTGAAGATGAAAAAAGTGAAGATGAGAATGAGAGTGAGGATAAAATAAAAGGTGAAAGCAAACACAGGGAAAAAATTGACAAACCTAATACTCAGACGGTCGATTTTGGTAGTGACGAGGAAATGCTAGATGTTAATGATCTAGAGGAAGAAGCAACGCCGCAAGAACATGATTTCAAATTCTCATCAATAATTTCGAGATTTAACAAATCCATCACCAAACCAAAAAATACAGAAGACGCGTCAGATGGTGATGCCGAAGATGCTGAAGTCGAGCAGGAAGAGCATGATCTTGTTCCTCTACCACAACCAGAACTTCCAAGAGACGCCAAACTGACACGTCAACAATTAAACAACAATCTGAGTTGGTTATCCACCCCACAACACATATCCCCTGCTGATCTACGACCATTTGTACAGTTTGACTTGAATACGAAAATTTTAGAAAATATCCACAAGCTCGGATTCAAGGATGCTTTTGCAACTCAGATAAAGACATTGGAGATCCTCCTTCCCGAGATCAACAACAAGCTAAATCCAATGTCCATCAAAGGTGATTTACTCGTGAACGCCTCCACTGGTTCTGGTAAAACATTAGCATACACTATTCCAGTAGTACAATCTTTAGCTGATAGAATCGTTCCAAGGCTGAAGTGTATTGTTCTGGTTCCAACTAAACCACTGACTCAACAGGTTTACAAGACTTTCACTCAGGTTTCCAGTGGGTTTGATCTCAACATTGTGACTTTAGGTAAAAGTGAAGTATCTTTGAAAGATGAACATGTTAAATTGGTCAAAAATACCCCTGATATAGTCATTACAACACCCGGTAGATTGGTGGACCATTTGAACTTGAAAAGCTTCGAATTAGATAATTTGCAATGGTGTATTATCGATGAAGCAGATAGATTGTTGAATCAAAGTTTCCAAGATTGGTCAAACATTCTTATATCAAGAATAAACAAACTTCAACAAGATGTGGACATCACAAAGAAATACAGAACTAGACTCACGAAAATGATATTTTCTGCAACTTTGACAACGGATCCAGGTAAATTGACAAATCTTAAGTTCAATCGTCCACGACTAGTAATCGTTAATGATTCTGACTCAATCTTGACTAATGACCAGATATTTACACTTCCAAAAAAATTGAAAGAGTGGGTGTTGAACTTCCCGTCCTCGAAGTTTTCGGTCAAACCTATGCTTTTGCTCAAATTACTAGAACAATTGAAGCTTACTTCCCATGTTCTTGTTTTTACAAAATCAAATGAAGCTGCACTAAGATTATCAAGATTGCTGTCCATTTTGTCAGAAAATCTACGGATTTCGATAAGTTTCAGCAATATCAACTCTCAATTGTCTCCAAGTGCTAAAAGCAAAGTCTTGAAAAGTTTCACTGAAGGGGATATCAATGTTCTTATATCTACCGATTTGATTGCCCGTGGTATCGATATATCAACAATCAAGCATGTCATCAACTATGACTTACCAAATTCCTCAAGAGAATATGTTCATAGAGTGGGTAGAACAGCCAGAGCTGGTACAAATGGTGATGCATACAGTTTTACCTTGGGCAAAGGTGAAGTGAAATTTTGGGAGAAGTTCAATCAGGATATCAACAGAAACGGTAATGATATCAACGATCTAGCCATTAATAGCATTATTGAAGACTTTGAGCAAAAGATTTACGAAGAAGGTTTGAAGACCTTGGAGAGAGAGGCATTTGGAAAGTAATTCTACACTTCGACATAGTATGTATGTACTTGTAGAATAAATAATAATAAATAAGGTGACGTGAACCACTCAAAGGTGTAATTAACCAGATGAACTGCACAATTATGAAGCATTCTCGTCGTTAATCACAAGTTGCAAAGCATCTTTGAACGTTCTAATCTTATCAGCTTTCTCATCAGGAATACCAATGCTGAATTCTTCCTCAATAGCCATAACAACTTCGACAACATCCAATGAATCCAGACCTAAGTCTTTGTTGAAGTTGGTCTCTTCTTTGATTTCAAAATTTTCTGGGACTTTATCGAAACCTTCCAAGATTTCAAGCAGTCTCTCTTTGACAATGTCTGGTGTTAATTCAGGAGCTCCGGAGTAGAATCTTTGATTGATAGCTGAACCGAATGAGTTTCTTAGCGGGGAGTAACGTAAAGCATTGCTAGAACGTGATACTATCTGTAACCTAGCAACAGAAAATTGGGCAAATTTTGCAGAGTTTCTGAACATTCTGTTGGTGAATGGAAGAATGACTAGTGGGAATGATCTTTTCTCTCAACGAGCGGTGAAAGAAATAATTGACATAATTGGGCGGTGGTGGGTATTCCGAGGCATATCACGTGAACACAATTTCCGGTATTTTTTTTTCCTCATACTGTCGGTCGAGTTTAATTTTACAAATTCGCTTACCTCGATATGATTTTAATTATCAAATAAGCTGCTCACTAATCATCTTCTCACGATGTCTGCAATGAGATTCATCTTCAGATCTCTCATGTCGGTACCAAGCATGGCCCTTATGCGCTCGCAGATACCACAACACACCACCAAATTGACCACACAAGCACACCAATCTTTATCATCTGTGATGTCCCAATACAATTCATCTTCACCAATCAAAATCAGTCAAAGATTTGCCACTATCAATCAAATAAAGAGAGGCATGACCAAGCCGCTAAATAAAAGACCAACAAAAGCTCCAGATTTGGATAACGCTCCATTCAAGAAAGGTGTCGTTCTAAGAGTCATGGTTCTAAAGCCTAAAAAACCAAATTCAGCTTTAAGAAAAGCGTGCAGAGTCAGACTATCGAATGGTAAAGTTGTTAGTGCATATATCCCTGGTGAGGGTCATAACGCTCAAGAGCATAGTATTGTTCTGGTGAGAGGAGGGAGATGTCAAGATGTTCCAGGTGTGAAATACCATGTTATTAGAGGTGCTATGGACTTGAGTGGGGTTGCCAACAGACAGACTTCAAGATCCAAATACGGAGCTAAGAAACCATCCAGCGATTAAAATAGAGAATTCACGTGTACATATACAGTATAGGTAAATAGTAGTTTACCAGCTAAGTAAAATTTTCTCTCTCAATTCTGTTTTTTCTAGTTATACAAACATCCATCTATCTCTCTTGGAATCTTCTTCCAGTGGCAGTCTTTCTTTCGACAACTTCATCATTTTCAGGCTTGGCTCTGTTCAAAACTTTCAAGTACTGATCAACTCTCAATCTCATTCTGGAGTGTAGATAAGCTTTGGAGCATTTGATGTGGTAATGGAAATAATTTCTGAAAAGTTGGATTTGTGATATCGTGTTATATCTCTTTTGGGGAACAAGATGTCTAGGAAACAGAATGAATGTCACATAGCCCTTTTTATCATCAAGATTATGCTTGATTAGATGCTTAACTTCCAAAGGTGGCTCTCTGTGTGAGTACAAAACTTGAGGAGCATTCTGAACAGCCCTTCTTCTAGCATCCACAAACTCTTGTAAGAAGACCTTCCCAAAAATCTTATCGGTCTCATCTTTGAAAACCGTAGAGAAAATGACAGTGACTCTATCAAATGATGATTTGATGTAAATTGCTTCCTCGTCTCTGTAGTTAATCTCAATTATATCAGATGATGATTCCGGTTCAATGGCGGTTTCTTGATATTTGAGTGCCAGTGTTTCATACTCTTGAAATGCAACTTCAAAAGGAGCAGCTAGAAGGTTTCTCTTCAACAACGATATTTGTTGAATAAGTTCTGTTTTTTCTTCTTCGGTCTTGGAAGAGTTGATTTGCTCCAAATCTAAGTAGATAGAGTAATCATAACCAGGTTCGAATGATCCATCCGGAATTTCATATTCTCCATAAACGGATTTCAGCTTTTCCAATGCACCGTACTTGGCCAATCCAGTGAAAGCTTTCAAAGTGACAGAGACCAAGAGTTTAGTTTTGACCTCAGGTGTTGATATGTGGTAAGTTGTATAATCGAAATCAGAAACAATTCTATCCACATTTTGGGGGGTTTCAAACAATTCTGTCAATGACTTCTTGATGAGAAGGTTTTCACTCTGTAAATGCAACATTTCAATGTCCAATTCCTATCAAATTGACCACTTTCACGAAGCCTTTGTATCGAATATGTATATAGACTTTGTTTAAACACTGTCGCTGCCGGATGTTCCCCTAATTTTCCAAACCGACCCGAGGCGAGAGTGCATTGCCTAGACACGTGACTAGAATATCTCGGAATGCTAGCTTCGAATTAATCAATAAAAATTGGCCGACGAAAAATTAGAAAGAGCTAGCCTTGGAACAATCAATCAGTTAGTAAACCCGCTTATACTGACACTAACTGTCAAATACGAGACCATGTCACACAGGAACAGGAGAGATAACTCCGGTGGGGCTTTGAAGTTTGAAGAGACCTATTTGGGATACTCTGATGAAGAAGAGGATGCCTTCAACGATGCCACATTTGGTAACAACATCCCTTTAGGTCAAGATTTCAATTTTGGTGGTGCTTCATCTCAACCAGCTCAAACTCAGCCATCAATTAACTATGCAGCAGCAGCTTCGAACAAACCCCAGCCTGTTTCAGCTGATGCTATGTTGCCAATTCCATCTCTATGGGGGGATAATCAACATCAACAAGTCCCTACACAATCGCAACCACCACCTCAGGGACTCTCTTTGGATCAGCTGGAAGCACAATTGACCTATTCTCAACAACAAGCACAATCTCAAATTCCAATTCCAACTGGATCGGAACCAAGTGCCATCTCACAGCAACAGCTTCCTCAAAGTTATCCACTACCAGGAAGTGCAGGTGAATTCTTCTATCCTCCAGGTTTTGCTCCTCAACAACAGCTACCACCTCCAGGTTTCAACCAATTTCCACCTCAATTTGGACTTAACCAGATTCCTCCTCAACAGTTTGCTCAATTGCCTCCTGAGGTTCAACAACAACTGATTCGTCAAGCGCAATTCCCTCAACAACCAGGTCCTCCACCATTTCAACAAGTGCCTCCACCTCAGCAAGTGCAACAACAGTACGCGCCTCCTTCTCCAGAAGAACATACTGTTGGACCAGTTCAACAATCGAACCAGATTACTGAATCTCAGCAATTACCTATCCACCAAACCAGTGGACCTGATGATCATCAGTTCTCTCAACATCACTCAAACCCTGATTTATCTGACTTCCCTGTTCTTGGCTCTGATGAAGCACAAAATTTGAGAACGCATCCTATTGCTCAGCAACAACAGCAAAACGAAAACCAACATCCTCGTCAACAACAACAACAACAGCGTTCGCAAACTAATAACAATCGTAATAACCACCGTTATGGAAATCAACATCATGAAAATTTCAAAGAACTACCTGAAGAAGAACAAGCTCGTTTGATTAAGCGCCATCAAAAAGTTAACAGAATTTTACAATTTTCTGGTATCATGACACCAAGAGATAAAGATTTCGTTTCAAGAATTCAACTATCTCATATAGTAACGGATGATCCATACAATGAAGATTTCTACAATCAAGTTTTCAGATTGATCAAGAATGGTGATCAGAACATTAACAACAACTCTATTGCTCAAGCTTACCTGAACCATTCTGGTCATAGACTTGGCGGTCGTTATCAAAGAGCTGATGTTGCTTTACAGAGAATGCAACAACAGGTTCAAAAGGCTGTTACTGTTGCTAAAGAAAGACCAAGAAATACGCAATTTAGCAAAGAAGGTGCATTGGGTAAAGTCAGTCTTTTGAGTAGTAAGGTTCCAAGAAAACAGCTTGAAATTGTCGGAAAGAAACCGGAACTTGCTGAAGTCACCAAAGCTGGTAAGAAATCAACATTGTTGTTGATTGAACAAATATATCAAAAAGTGTTATTCTTGGAGAGTGAGGAAAGAGAAAACAAACGTTTGGATTCTGAAGCATTATGGGAATCATTGAGATTGTTCGATAACGCCCAATCTTTGAATCCATTCATTCAAACGTTGTCATATGAAAAAGGTTTGAAGATCTTCCCAAGAATTTTCCATTTCTTGAATAGACAAGAGAAATTGACTATCGTCACCTTGATTTTTGCCAATTTATCACTAATCAAAGTGATCACCAAATCCTCTTTCAAGAATCATGAAGGTGATGAAATTCCAAAGAGTGTTCAAAAAACTATCGACTTGTTCCAACTAACTGTTTTGAAATACATCATTAATTTTTTGTCCTATGAGGCTGTTTTATCAGAGGTTATTGGACTGTTGAGTATCTTGGTGGAACACAATAACATTTCATACTTGTCAACTTCCAAATTAGGTATTTCTTTGTTGACTATCTTGTTATCCAGAGCAGAGATCATCAAACAAGAGCAATCTGGAACATCTGAAGAACTTCAACAGTGGTCTGAGGCTTACGAGAGTTTATTCACTGCTCTCGAGAATAAACTTCTACTAATTTTCCCTCACTCTAAATCAAACGCTGATGATTCTTACATTTGGCAATTTTTTGCCAGTTTGGCATTGAGTGGTAAGATTAACCACCAAAGAATCATAGTGGATGAGATCAGAGATGAAATCTTTGGTTCTATTGGTAAATCTAAAGAACAACCGCCTGAAGTAAAGAGTAAGATTTTGAGTAACCTGAATTTATTCTTAAACGTCATTGGTCTATTTGCCACAGAAGATGAGGTTGTCGAGTTGAAGTGATAAGGGCAATAAGCACTGGAGAAGATTACAGATAGCGTTGTTGATAGCTGTGTACCTCCGTGAATGAACTCTACTCTTGTACTCGAGTTGTTTTGCAGTGTATTGTATTGTAGGCAGAGCTTAGTCATCATTTCAGAATTAACTAGCGAAACAAAAACAGACCAAATAACACACAAATTGAAGGCTTTCGTTTTGTACATATACTTTGTGTTCAGAGGTTGCATACTGTCTTCGCGCCGTGTAATTAACGGCTGCACATCTACCAAATAATGGGAAGTTTAGGGTGTGAGTATTATTGGGTTTTCATTTTCTTATCTTGTGCTTTGCCACACATATAAACTAACACCAACATTCATCCAGCTAATCTTGACCTTGACGAATGCATTGAGAGGCTCTACCGCCGAGAGCTACTTCCCGAAGTCACAGTACGTGCGCTGTGCTTCAAAGTGAAAGAGCTCTTGTTGCAAGAAAGCAATGTGGCTTATTTGCAGAGCCCTGTGACAGTTGTTGGTGATATACATGGACAATTTTATGATCTAATTGAAATTTTCAAGATTGGTGGATATTGTCCCGACACTAACTATCTCTTCTTGGGTGACTATGTGGATAGAGGAATGTTTAGCGTGGAGACGATTACATTGTTGGTTTGTCTGAAGGTGAGGTATCCGACAAGGGTGTTTTTGATCAGAGGAAATCACGAGTCCAGGCAAATCACACAAAACTATGGGTTCTATTCAGAATGTATGAGAAAATACGGAAGTGCAAACACCTGGTACTATTTTACAGATATGTTTGACTACCTCATATTAAGTGCTGTCATTGATGATTCTATTTTTTGCATCCATGGTGGTCTTTCTCCAAATGTTCATACAATAGATCAAATCAAAATTGTTGATCGATTCAGAGAGATCCCACACGAAGGAGCAATGGCCGACCTTGTATGGAGTGATCCAGATGATGAGAATGGCAACTTTTCGTTGAGTCCGAGAGGTGCTGGTTACACTTTCGGTGTGGATGTTGTTGAGAAATTCTTGGAATTGAACAATATGGATAAGATTTTACGAGCACATCAACTATGTAACGATGGTTATCAGATATATTTCAATGGATTGGTAACTACAGTATGGTCAGCACCAAATTACTGTTACAGATGTGGTAACAAAGCCTCTATTATGGAGATTTGGAACCGATACGATCATTTCTTCAATGTGTTTGATGAAGCACCGGAAAATAAAGATCAATTCCCAAAAGAAGAGATGTTTCCTGATCTTTCCAATGGATCTCCAGGGTATGAAATCAAGAACCAAATCGTCGACTATTTCTTGTGATGGAAGCAAACAACTTAATGACTGTTTATGAATAGTATAGCTCCAAATTTGTACCATTGTGAACCTCGTAGTCGCCCAAGGAGATGTGATCCTTCAATGTAATGTTTCCCTTTTTCAGAACAATCTTCTTGTCAGCTGTCCCTATTTGCAAAGCAAGAAGTTTTTTGAAGTCGCCAACAAGGTCGCCTTCCAAGGCCTTGACTTTAACTTTCTTCCCAACTCTTCACTATCGGGTTAGTACTTCTTGTTCAATAACAAAGAGCTCGAGACTGAACATACCGATCGTTGACGACAACCTCGATCATTATCTTCGTGGAAGTTTAAAGAAGGACGAAAAGGAGAGCTCGACTGTTTAGAGAAAGGCGGGAAATAAAATTAAGACACTAGAAAATTTTCCACATGCCGAAACCATCACCAAACCTTGAACCGAGTATCCCACTCAGAAAGTCAGACACTTGATCAAGATAGGTTAAAACAGATGAGTGTTCTGCTTATCGATTCATATGACTCTTTCACTTACAATCTGAAGAGTCTCATAGAAGAGGCCTCTGGATTGAACGTGGTGACAATACACAATGACACATTGACACAAGATGAGCTCAACACGTACATCGATCTGTTCCAGGCTGTTATTGTCGGACCTGGTCCCGGCAATCCTTCACAACCTACGGATGTTGGTATCATTCCTAGCCTGTTCAAGAGGTATCCAGATGTTCCTATCTTGGGTATCTGTCTCGGTTTTCAGTCCTTGGGGCTTTCACAAGGTTCGGTAGTTCGTGAGTTGAAGCTGGTGAAGCATGGTCAGATTTGCAAAGTGAGTCACAACGGGGATGATCTCTTCAATGGTATTGATGAAGATTTTGAAAGTGTACGATACCACTCGTTACATGTGACAGATATAACTGACAGTCTCAAAGTTCTTGCAACGACTAGAGACGATGAACATGACATTGTGATGGCCATGAAGCACACAGAAAACCCATGGTTTGGTGTACAGTATCATCCCGAATCAGTTTGCTCCAAGTTCGGTGAAGAGCTCATCAGAAACTTTGTCAAAATCTCAGAACAGTACAACAAGGAACTCAGAAATATAAGAGAAGACCCATTTCTACTCGAGAAACTCGTCAGCTCTAGTACCATCAAACCACTTTTGAAACAGAAATTCAAACATTCAAAAAACAAGGTGGAAATTCACAAAACAGAGCTTTCAGTCTTGGAGATTTGTGACTCTCTTCATTCACAAAAACATGAATTCATTTTGTTGAACTCTGCATCATTTCCTGGTAACTGGTCCATAATTGGACTTCTAAATGCTGAGTCCTTGTACATAACTCATTCAACTGAGTCACCAAATACAATAGTTATGAGAAGGGGAAGAGATGTCAAGATCCAACAAATAAGTTCTTTATGGGAGTTCATTTCCGGTGTTATGGAGCCACATCTGATTAAAGAGTCACCATACCCATTTGTTGGTGGGTTCATGGGTATCTTTTCCTACGAGGAAGGTCATCATATCAGTTATGATCTTCCAAAGATCACCAAAGACGATATTCCAGATACAAAGCTTGTTTTCGTTGAAGATGCTATCTTGAGAAACCACGAAACAGGTGAGACTTTTATTATTGGTAATTCCTCAATAACAAGATCAATTTTGGACGGACAGCATACTTACATCACTCCTCAATCCAATATATCTGCACTTGGAGTCATCAGACCAAATGAAAAGGAATATAAAAGAAAATTTGAGGAATGTCAAAAGCTCCTTCATAGTGGTGATTCATATGAACTATGCTTGACCACAGATACAAAGATCTTATTACCTTCCACAACAGAGCCATGGGAGATCTACAAGACTTTAACCGCAAAGAATCCTTCGCCATATTCAGCTTTTTTCAAATTTGATGATTTGATATTGATCAGTTCATCACCAGAGAGGTTCTTACGATGGGATGACCATAACTGTGAGTTACGTCCTATAAAAGGAACCGTAAAGAACACAGCGGAAATGACTTTCCAGAAAGCATCTGAGATCTTGAGAACACCCAAGGAAATGGGCGAGAATCTGATGATTGTTGATCTGATAAGACACGATTTATACCAACTACTGCAAAGTGTTGAAGTATCCAAGCTTATGTCTGTCGAGGAATACACCAGTGTTTATCAACTTGTCAGTGTGATCATTGGTGATTTTGCAGATTCCAAGTACTCTGGAATCGACGTTTTATCTAGATCGCTCCCACCGGGCTCGATGACTGGTGCACCAAAGAAAAGATCTGTTGAGATACTACAACACTTGGAGAAAAGACGAAGAGGTTTGTACAGTGGTGTTTGTGGTTATTGGTCCGTGGATAATAAAGCCGATTGGAGTGTTATCATTAGATCTTTATTCCATTACGTCTCTGATTTGGAAAATGATTTAAGTAGTGATGTTTGGAGAATAGGCGCTGGTGGTGCCATTACTGTTTTGAGTGACTGCGCTGCTGAATGGGATGAAATGATGACGAAACTCGATAGTGCTTTGCAAACTTTCAAAGTCGAAGCTTAGCAAATATTTATTAGATCTGTATATATCAAGGCAAAAAAAAACAGAAATGCGTCTATGACTACCGATGAGACAATATAACATTAAAGAATATAATTGAGAGGTCTTCAAACTGAAAAAAATGCGGAGAAGCTTGTATCTGAACCAGAATCCAAATCATTTATTCCATGACCACCCATGATCCCCATATTGAAAACCTCATTGAAAAACTCATTATCAAAATCCATCTCCGTCAATGGATCCAGTGCTTCATAATCAATAATCCCATTAAACTGATCTTCTTCATGATTGGATTGTGATCTGGAACCGTTGAGAACCTGCGGTACAAGATCACTATGGGCCAAGGATAACGGATCAGGTGGTGAACTCGTCATTATACGAGGATAATCTGGACAATGGATAAAAGGACCACTTTGTTTAGCAATGCACTCCTTGATGAATTCAGAGTTGACTTTACTGAACATATTTGTGTTGTTGTTATTGATGATTGCATTAGCATCCAATTGTGTCCATTCTTTGTACATCTTGAGAAAGCTTGCCTCATTCTGAAGTTTTTTTCTCACGTCCTCCCTTTTGTAAGCTTTGAAATTGGAGTTGTCATCCTGAGAGTTGTCTTCTTGTCCTTCACTTTCCAAGAACTTGATTACCGTGGTCATCGCTTGAAATCTGTACATCTTCAACGTTGCAAGGGCATATTTGTAACAGGCAAATACTTTCAACCCAGCATATGATCTTTTGGCTACATTATTCTTGTAAAGACTCAACAGTAGCTCCTCAGCAACAACAATCATATCGATGCATTGTTCAATGATTGTTGGAGTCAAATCACCTTCATAAAACGGGGCTTTGATCAGATCCAACAGATGATAAAGCCTCAATAAACTGGTGGTATAACTTGCAAACAGTCTCATTAGAGCAGCGTTGAGCAAAGGTAAAATATGGAATCTGTAAGTTTGATCAATATAAGCATCCAGGTATCCCAAGAAGAACGCAGTGGTGAGATCTGTGATTTGTCTTGTGACCGAGATCATCTCCAGATAGTGTTTTTTATAAAGGTCAATGTCCAAATGGGAATTGGATTCAGCATAAGTGTAAATTGAGATATGAATTTGATACTCTAAAGCGAGTTGGGTGATGTGTGTCAAAAGTGTCCTTGTGTTCCTCAATGAAATTGCCAAGTAATGGGAACATCCTCTTGGAACACCACGCAATGAAATCATGTTCTTGAAGTTATAGTTGGTATCGATATACTTTCGAGCCTTGTTGAGTAAATCGCTCAATTGATTCAAACTTGTCTTTCTGTTGATGTCATTAACGATGATGGATATATCACGATATATGGAAAGAATCTTCTGTTCTTTGTGGATTTCCTCTTTTTGGACTTTCGAAAAATGATCTTCAACATAGTTAATTGAAGGTAAGTTAACACTCCAAAGTGTAGAATCTGGTAGAGCACTAAGAACACCTGAAATGGTGGTTGACCTGGAATCAAATTCCACAAGAGCAAACCAAAATCTTCTCTTGAAATCGGCCTCCTCTAAATCCTCAAGATCTTGGGAATTACCTGGGTCTCTATGAAGCCCAAGATCCAACGCCTCTTGAACAATCCAACCAAAACTCGCTTGTGACTGTGAAGAACTGGATCCATCTCCGTCTTCTGGTGAATCTCTGAAGTAACAACGAAGAAGCATAGATGCCTGTAGTAAGCTCATCTTGTTCCTACAAGTGTATGGACAAAGCGACATTGCAGCTTTTGCAATAGTGATAGCGTTGATGGGTATTGTCGTCTCTTTTAAATCATTCCAATATCCGTAGTCGGTGAGTTGGACAGTTGTGCTCGTGGATCTCATGATGATGAGAAATTTCGCTAGAGTCGGTAGATCATCTAAAGATCTCAGTTGTATCTTTGGAGCATGGGTTGTGGGGTTAACTAACAATATTCGATCTAAAGATTTTTTGAATACTGACTTGTGGACAAAAGATCTTAAAGGCCATATGAACTCTTCGTACAAATTCCAAAATCTTTCAATGGTCGTTATCGATGCAGGTAGAAAATTGTTAACTTTTGTTTCTAGCCGTCTAAGTTTTTGCTGTTCAGTGTCATGTTGTAATTGTAAAACGGTTAAGAAATTGGGTACTCTCGAAAGTTGAGCCCTATCGTGAACAATGGCTTTGATCAGGTCTTTGAGATCAGCATCTTCGTTCTTTGTGTCTAGCAGTATCAGCCATTTGCTAGCACCATCAGCATGCTTAGAAGTCCAATGCTCCTCAAACAGACTTGAGTTGAGTCGTAGCGTGAGAGCCATGTAACTGAAGAAGAAAGAGTAGTACACATCTTTTTTTATTACCGATGTGATATTCAACGGCTTGTGATCCTCGTGACTTGACTTTTTCATGGACAAGGAGTTGTAAGATTCGTAGAAATCTATTCTGATGTCAGGTTCAGTCTCCTCTGTCTCGTCAGATACTCTGGGGTTGTGATGGTGGGAGGACGAGGTGTTCTCCAATTGCTGTCTCAGCTTGTGGATCTCATTCTGAAGTATCTCTTTGGACCTGCCCACTGGCTCATTGGAATCAGCTGCCGCTGCTGCACTCTCTTTAATATCTCTGACCCACTGAGGTGTGTTGTAAACACAGAGTATCCCGAGCTTGACGCAGCGTGAACATGACGGCTTTTGCTTGTCGCACCCAATCTTGCGTTTTCGGCAGTACGCACACGCGAATGATATCCTCTGTCGTTTAGCCTTCGATATGTCCGACATTGGTGCCAATGAACTATGGTTGTGGGCCCACCAGCTGGCAGAGTCTCAAATGACATCAAATTTCTCATGTTTAGTTATTATTTTTCGCGGGTTCCCTTCCCACCTCAACGGCGGCTACGCTCATCACAGCGGGTCCTTTTTTTTTTTTTTGAAAGGAAAACAGGGCTTAAAATAGACTATATTAAGCTTTTAGAAAAACTTAATCAAAACAATCACCAATTTCCGTTTATGGGCAGTCAGTTAGGGGAAAAAAACATCATGAACAAACGTCAGCGACTGTCCTTTGTGTGCCAAAATTGCAAACGCCGCAAGATAAAGTGTGATCGAGAGAGACCGGACTGCAAGAACTGCGTCAAGACGGGGATAACATGCTCCTATGTGGCCATACACTGGGTACACAACACCTCAAATCATGAAGAAGACTCAGCAACGTCGCCAATTAGTCCCAACAACAACACTTCATCACTGAACTCACCCGTTGAGTCCACAGTGTATGGGAACCCCCATTTTGGTGGGATCTCCGTTGACTTTAGGTCGAACTGTCTCAAGAGAAACCAAATTGACCATCACCCTTTGAACCCCTTGGCCATAATGAAGAAAGATCCTTACTACCAATTGTTCATCACTTCTATTTATCTTACGCTGAAAACGAACTCAGGTCAACTTGTCGATGTCTTAAGACAGGGTTGGAATTCCAGACTGCAGGACGATAAGTGGCGGACGCTTTTGGAGATAGAGGTACCGGAGAAGGTGATCAGGGACAAAGAACACATGAGCAGAGCAAATTATTTCCCGTTTATAACGCTGCAGGACTCAAATGACGAGAATATAAAGTTCCTGAAGAAACAGATTGAGATGGTTCTTCCGAAGAAGATCTTTGCTGAGAGGTATTTGGGTTTTTTCTTCCATTATCTTTGGGCACACATGCCATTTGTTGATGAAACGCAGTTCAAAATCCAACTGACTAGAATTGTCAGTTACGATGAACTTTCTGGCTCCCCCAAGTTGAGCCTTTCACAAAGATCAGATTTAGCTCTCATATCCACTTTTTTGATAGTTATCAGATACTCTTCGGTATACTTGCAAAATTTAGAAGATGATAACCTCATAGATTTGTTGAAGGAAACCAGGGAACATCCAATCTCAATCACTGCGATCACCACTGCCCAGATCTGTATTTCTTTCTACAAAGTCGCCAAAAAGACCACTATAGAGATTCTTCAGTCTTTGTTGTATTTGAAATGTTACTTGAGAGATTGCCCTGAAGATGGTGATTTATCGCTGAGTGCCCATTCAAGACTGATGGGTTTCATCATTCAATCTGCACTGTCGATGGGATTACAAAGAGATCCTTCCAACTACACGCAGACTCAAAACAATTTGAGCGAGGCTAACTTGAGAAGATATATATGGTTGGGAATCCTCGAAATTGATACCAGCTCCGTCATACTTGGTGGTTCACTCAGTACCATCCCTTCAAATTGTCTAGTAAACGTCCATCAGCCAGTTGTGCTTTCTATTGATGCTTTGAACTTGGCCATGAGGGACAATTCCGTGAAGATGGGAGAGCTTCGAGAGATCTATTTGGAAGTGAGCAAGTTGATGAATATGGAAAAAACCGATTTGGAGACACTTCTTGATGTCTTGGAAAAATCCAGAATCTTTGTGGATCAAAATTTCAGGTTAAAAGATCTTGTTGGATTAGACGGTTTCGTTTGTGGTTCGAGAGCCTATTTGGCAACTTTGTTCAAGAACATCAAAATTTTCACTCAGAACTTGTCTCAACTGATCTTGGAATTACAAATAGAATTCGCAATTTGTAATTATGCTGAACAGACTTCGCATCTCAATGTGGAGCTCTTCTGTGGGTTTATCAAAAGAGTGTTCGGTACACTTCATTCAATGACTGGGTTGATTGTTCCATACCTAAACGGTGAGCTTCTTTGCTATTTGCAGACGGCACACAACATGCTACTTTTCCCATTGATCAATACAGCAGTATTCAGACTCTCCACTATTATCAACTCTATATTGTTGAGACTGGCTCACTCCTTAGAGATTGACGATATGTTTGGTGGGGGCCGTGATTTGTTTGATGAATTGATCAGTTTAACACATGGTTTCGAGCAACTCTACAAGGAGAAAGTCGGTACGAGGTCATTAGTCGGCATGCGGATACTGGCTTCGTTCCAATATGGCGGTAAAATGGTGGAAAATTTGAAGAACCAATCTTTGAATAGAGTTGTGAAACTCGTACAGGACTCTGAAAGGGTTTATCCCGAACACTTTAAACCTCTGGGAGAACGAAATGCCGAAGTACGAGTAGCAATGAAGGATGAACCTCTTTCTAGGATACTCAAACAGTGGTTGTTCCAGCAAGATTCTCTTGTTAACATCAACCACACTAATCTTGTTTCACAGGCACCTTCAAAAGACCTACTTGAGATTCTGTTGAAACCTCATGATTACAAAGTGGAATTGAAGTCTAAGGCTGCCAACTCCAAGAAAATAGACTCCAGTTTCATTATGGAAAGCATAAGATCATTATCCTTGGCTGAAAGCTTTGGTATTGATGACGAGAGTTTCAATAAAACTTTGGATCAGGAGAACCTAGCTGATTTCTTCTGAGACGATCGATATATATTTACGAAATGTAATGAACTGAAAATAGCTGCTTCACGTACTCAGTTTTGCAATCGAGTACATTCCTGTCCTCTCGCGAATGTACCGATATACCGAACAGCTCATGAACCCGGCAACTTAATCTCTTCTAGACGATTGGTGAGCTCTAATTTCAGAAAATTACGATTGAGGGTTGAGAGATGTCGACTTCTTTGATGATCAGAGTAGACTTAATGTATTATCTATATCCTGATTCCAAGCTCTAGAACCTATAAAAGCATGTGGAGGAAGTTTTGTTGTGTCTAATTTGTTATTTTATACCATTTTTTTTTTTGAGCAGCTCCAAGTACTTCAAAAACGTCCAGAACTTGCAATGTGGAAGGGAGCTGCCTTCCTCCAATTGACCAATATCAAGATGCTTCAAAAATTGTCCTTCCACCAAGCCATAGGCCGGTTCGGGAGAAAGTACGCCAACTTGTGGAATAGAGGGAGACGCTGAATTTGGTGATTTTCGACTCAAGAGATTTTGCTTCTAGTATATTGTCTTCCAATTCTTCTTCAAAGTAGCTGTGAGTTTGAGAATGGCTGAACATCAAGGTTCAGTCACGTTGGTTCGATAAATCCAGTCGAAATAAAAGCTTATTATCTTATCATCACGAATAAGGCCACAAGTACTCAAGGGCTTCGGACCACAATCAGCAATAAAATATATGACAGCTTTCTTTCAGGACTTCGAGTTTAAAGAAACAACAGACACAGAAGCAATACCTTTGAAACTTGAAAATAGTGTAAATGGAATTGCATTAAGGGTGTGATAAAAGTCTCAAAGGAATGTATATAGAAACCGGGAAACTTACTGGAGAGCCGGCCTAGTGACTATATTTGTAGAGTCACCTCGTAGTACAGCTGAAGTCTCGAATCGGAACAATTCCTGTTATGAGTCCTTGTACCGTATATTGTGAGCTGTTGCTCCCTTTAGCTCCTGTATGGGATCAAAGTTGGTCCGTTTATCAGCTTTAGGGAGCGCCCCACCTAGAATACATGGCTCTCGCTCTGCCTATTGCCCGTAGGCTAAAGATTATTTGGAATGGGCGCTGGTCAACTCGGAAGATTTTGTTATTAAGGATAAATCCACTATGGGTATCGAATGAAAAATTAGTGCTGTTTCGGGATTAGTCGGATATAAGGTAGCTGCAGGTCCCCAGCCCAAAATGCGGAGGAGATAGGCCAAAGCGAACAATGTGATGTTCGGGTGTTATTTGCTTCTCATGTAAACAACTTTGATAAAAGCCACTTGATTCTCAATTAACCGCCAACCTCTCCAGCCAGCTAACTGCCGACATTCACAATGGAGATTCATCCACCATCTGCTTATCAGAAGATCATCGAGACTGTCCAGTCAGAACTACGTCTGGAACCACATCCCATCTTGGTCTCTCTTGGAGCCATTGAGCGAATCTATGCGAAGCTCAAGCTATTGCCGCTAGAGGGTATTCAAGGACCAGCGTTGACTGCTTTACGGAGAACTGCATCAGTTGATCAGGCAGCTGATATCTATGTGGTTGTTGCCAATTCTATTGATGTGATATTGCAGACCCAAACTGATGATCAAATGGTTACCTTATATTGGAATACATTGAAGCCTCTACTCATCAGATTGCTACTTGGCTGTTTTCCCTTATTTGGTTTTACCACAGTGAATCACGATAACCTTCCTTCAGCACTAGCACGCAATGGAAGACATAAACTCTTGAAACTCCCAATGCTTTCCTCACTCAAGCCTCATAGCAATGAGTACGTTTTGGGGCAACTCGAGTGCTTGGATGGGTACTGCAGTGATACGTCGAGTACATCCATTGAAATACCAATAGAGGACATTCCTGAGCTCCAAATGAATACGAATAGGTTGATGAAGGTCTTTGAGGATGATTTTCTGGTGACCCCTTTGTTTATGTTCAAGAAAAGAGGAACAGGTATTGCACGTAATGAAGCCCTAGTACAGTCACATCTCAATCATGGGTTGAGTGTTTTGTTTGATGAATTCTTACCACGCCATTTGGGAATAGAAGATGTGAGTACACCCAATCAGGTTATGAAGCGTTCTAGGTTCATCCAATCTATTTTGAAACAGAACGATCATAACTTGATTTATCCCAATGAAAATCATAAGTTCACAATTATAAGTGAAGGTCTTCTAGATGTTTTTGAAAAGACAACATTCAGAACACGAAAAGACACTCCAGCCACCAAACCTGACAATGAGATCTATCTCAGAACAAATTACTATCACTTTGAGCGTTCTCAAGCAACACCAGAAACCCCGTTCTACAACTCTCTCACTGTTGTGGAAGTGAAAACAAATGTGTTTCAAGAAATTATCAAGGAGCAGACTCAAGAAGATGGTTCAACGGCTTATGAGTTTGACCTCACCACCACCAGTAATGTTAATGATTTTTTGCTTTTATTGCATCAGGCTTTAAGATATGCATTGGATGCTCAGACATCCAGTGATATCATTCTAGTGGATCAACAGTTTCAAGTTGTACTCTCCATTGTCGGTGTAAATGATGATAAAAATAAACCTTTGACTGAATTAGAAGAAAGGTTGGCTCGCATTACTTTGAGCTTGGAGCACATTTCAGAGCCAGGCGAAATTATCAGGAACATTGAAGACAGTGAGGAATATTTTAGAGGATTGAGCCTTCAATTCACCATATTCAAGAACGGTTTGACAACAATCATGGTGCCTTCGAGTGCTGTATGCCGTACAGACAAGTCAAGTGATGATGTGGAAGAGGGTGATTATCGGTTGGTGCCTGCTAGGTTAACGTTTCAGGCATTTATTATTTCATTGGTGATCAATCGGAGAACAGGTGTTTTGGACTTGAGAAGAAAAGCCAAGGAGTTGAGAGATACTATAAGCACAGAGGAAGCTGAACTAAGAGCTTATCAGGCCTCTCTAACTTCTTTGACCAGCGGTTTTGCCTCATACCTATCAAAGGTATCTGAAGGAGTTGAAACTCTAGCCAGATTGTCACCTGCAACAGCACCTGGCTCCATCGCTGTTGACTCTAACTCTGCTGCTACCCATTCAGCTGCCACTGAAGCGGTGAACTCAGCTCAAGAAGCACTTTTGAAAGCACAAGTCAAGTTGGGGGATTTTAAAGATGCAGTGGCATCTGCTTCTAAAATAACTGATCTTTTTGTTGACAGTAATGGACCAAGCACCCTTTTGAAGTTGAGAATCATTCATCTCCTTGCCCAGAATACTAAACCTATTGATGATTCGCGCAATTCGTCCGCTGGGAAATCTGTGTCATCTGCTGAGAGCGATGATGGTGGAACAAGAAAACAAAAACATGTCGTCGAATTGACTTTGCTTCCTGAAGAACATGACGAGGGTTCCAATGAGCATCAAAGCAAGAGACAGCGTTCAGACACTGATTCTCGAAATATCCAAGGCACCAGCTCCACAAGAAAGCACGTTGAATGTGAGAAAATGGTTGAAGAGACAGCTGGTAAAGTCGATGTTGTTAGAGAGGATCATTTAGCCGTTGATTTTGGAGAGTCCAGAAACTTTTTCATTCCTGCGTGGAATCAGTCAAAAGGGGTTGACTCCATTCGTTTCAAGAAGCACC